>JYFJ02002517.1:0-55501 GCA_000934665.2 Catajapyx aquilonaris
CCTTACCCTTATACAGAGGTACTATAATAGCATCCCTCCAATCCCTAGGAGCTACACCATTATCAAACGAAACCCTACATAAATTAGTCAAAAAAGTTATCACCCCCGCCACACCTCACCATTTCCGAAGAAATAGCATCAACCCCAGGGGATTTACCTAGTTTAAGTCCTAAAGCAGCTGCTGCAACTTCCTTCTTAACAATATCCCCACAACCATCATTACTTGGTACAACATCCCCAATTAAACTTACTGATACATCAACACTAGCCTTATCACTTGCTGACAGCAAATCCTTAAAATATTCTCCCCAGCGCCCTTTCGCCTCTCCTCCATCCCACAGCATGTCACCCTTCTTATCCTTCACACCCACTACACTAACCCCACGGTCAGTTCTTAACCTCCTAACAGTCTTCCAAAAAGACTTCTCATCCTCCTTGAAGGCCTTCTCCAGCCTCTCACTCTCCTCTAGATCTACCTGCTTCTTACTCTCCCTAACAACCCGTGCTGCCTCCCGCTTCCAAAACTTTCGCCTGTCAAAATTACACGTTTCCATAAGGTGTGTAAGAATAATCCATACTGACCATTGAGAGGCAAAATGCATTGGGGTTGAAGTCAGATCCCAGTGCCACTACGACTCCAGAGTTGAGCATCTTCCTTACAGGCGGCGACTTAAGTCTCAGCATGAATGCAGTTGTTGGCAACACCACTGCAACTGTCTTGGAGACAGCCATGGCCTTTATTCCAGAATCGCTAACTTCTTCCAGGTGACTAATGGCCTCGGCTTTCAGCTCAGCACCCATCTAGGTAGAAAAAGTCGTTACAGGTCTGGTGGATTCCTATTCATTCAGTTGAGCATGTCTCGAACAGACACTGGCTATAGTGGACAATTGTCTCTGAAACACTTCTTTCAATATGGTGCAGAATTTTCCATGGACAATGAAATCTGCATGTACTGTACTTACCTCAGCACTCTGCATTGGATGGAGCTCATCTCCGTGAAAGTTGAGCCTGAGACCAACGGACCGTCCAGCCTGAAGGATTCTGCGGCTTTGCTCTGTGCTGAACACGCCCTCCTCACAAAAGACATCAATGTTCTCTACATGTAGCTCATTACGGTCCATCATCGCCTTCAAAGCAGGTATCTGATCATGTATCACACCTTCTGTTGCTTCTTGTGACGTTTTCCCCCTGTAATTAAATTATCAGCATTACGAGATCTTAAAAAAATTAGCCAGAAACAGAATCTGGAATTCACAAACTTACTTAGGAACAGAATGAGCACCACAGAATGTGCTTGATATCTCCATTGGTGTTAGCTTCTTGGCTCTTTCAAGCACCCTAAGCATTTTCAGTTCCGTTTCTGTATCCAGCCCATACCCTGACTTACACTCAACTGTGGTTGTTCCCGAGCTAAGCATATGCTGCAGTCTTTCCAGCAGCAACTCTAAGAGATGGTCTTCACTTGCTTTTCGAGTATGTTCCACAGTGAAGTTGATTCCACCACCAGCTTGATGCACCTCCATGTATGTTGCACCTGCCAGCTTCATTGCAAATTCATGGACGCGGTCGCCAGCCCACACAGGATGAGTGTGGGCGTCTATGAAACCAGGAAGGACACATTTGCCTAAAGCGTTGATCACATGCTCAAAATCTATGCCCTGGTACTTTGCAGCAACTTCAGCATCAGTACCGATGGCTTCAATTTTCCCGGAGCTGTGAACAAGAGTCAAAGGTCAAGGGAACTTCATCTAAGCATTTCACACAAAGGATAATGCAAACGGCAGTGTCTGATAGACTAATAGTCATGTTATTAGTTTCACACAAAAAAATGTATTCATGAGAATTACAGTAGAAAGCAGACAGACCTGTCAATTGCAATCGAGACTCCGCATCCATCTTGCGCCTGTTTAACGTGCATATTCTTCATGTCTTCTCCAAGTAAATATGGTGCTCCATTGCTTGAAATCAGCACCACTTGCTGAGCAGAATGAACTAAAAGCTTCATCTTTGCAGTTGCTATGTGGAAATTCTGCCGAGTGACAATCTCAACTTTCTTCCACCCAGTATGTCAAGCGAGTGGCAAAATGCTGTATGGCAGTGCATATCTTTGCCCCATGACCTACAAAGATAATTCTTAGGATAGCCCAAGAGCAAGGTCACATTATCCTTGCACACACAAAAAAATCCAAATGAATTTAGACGATAACAGTTTCAACCAGGTTTCCACACTGATCTTGACTTTATTTTTGCTCCGAGTAGTACATGTCTTATAACAAAACAACTGCCAAAAGGAATGCCTTCACGTTGTACCCGAATAACATATCACATATTCGTCATTTGAGATTTACATTCAATTTACAAGCTCAGGATGTTAACGTCCTTTTCCAAGTCTTTAAAAACAACGGGTGGAATTTTCGTCCCACTGCTAGTTACGGCTAACTTAGCAGTACCAGTGATGGGAATGGTTATTATTAGTTAGCAGTATCTAGCAGTGGGACGAACATTCCACCCATTGCGTCTCTCACAAAATGAATGAACCTAGTATTGGAATCTCAAATTTTTTAATATTGTAAATGCAATGACTATAAGGAACATGACAAGCATAGTCAATTCGAAAAATTCAGTCAAAAAATTTGTGTACCTACAATTACCAACCGTTATCCAAACATTTCAAAAGAATACAAAATTAGGTCACATATTGTTGTAATTAGGAAGACCATGAATTTGAATTTCATGTATGCACCTAACTTTCACCACAAATTATATCCATCAGCGAGTTAAATGAACTATCTTAGTGACAAAAATCTCATTGAAATATTCCAGCAGTCTCATACGTATGTTCACCCAGTCTTTAGAAAAATACTGCAACATGGAGATTAAACAGCTAATAAGTACATCTTTCACTTACATATTAAATTAAACAGGCACTCTGAATAATAATACATTATCAAGGTCCGTGAGATTGTACTCCCGGCCAAACATTATCCTGGCAAAAGTCGCAGAGTAACATTTGGCCAGTTGTAGCATCTAAGTTCCATCCAACTCTAGTTATATTAATTTCCACTAACCATCCACTAGTTATTTAATATCAGTTGTATGAGGGCAAATCATAAAGTAATTCACAACTTTTTAAATTCCGAAGCTTCAACTGATAGCGTGCTACAAAATGATTGTCTTAAGCATGGTCTACAGTCTCTTTGGACCAAAAAAGCAGCACTGACTTGTCAAGACTTCAGCGACATCAAGGAAGTGAAAGAGGCCGCCTGCAACTGGCTTCCCAGCCAGCCTTTTTTCTGTAGTGGCATGGAAAAACTAATGTCAAGGTGGGACAAGTGCACCAAAGTGTATGGTGACTGTGTCTAATATTTATTTATTATTTTTTTTATTTGTTATTTTTTTTCATTACCCCACGGGGGGAGTTATGCTACTCCTTAGGGGGGGTGGGTTACCACCATTGGAATTTGTTTTTTTGGAGCGAGTTTAAGAAGATCTTAATTAGTGTACTCCAAGGGTGGGTGGGAGGGGATGTGCAAAGTGCAAGTGCAATGTCTCTAATCGTCATTTTGTGAACTCCCCCGGGTGGCTTAGTCTATCGGAAAATTGCCACCCGAACCGAAGCCAGAGATGGCCCAACTCTGCACGAAAGAAGGTGGGAACCCCGGGTGGGGATTGAACCCGGGACCTTAACTTCCGTGGGCGCGCGCGTTACCGCGGCGCCACTCCGTCTCCCCGACTGTGTCTAATATTTGAGAAAGACTTGCCCTTTCATGTGCGTATGTCAGTTTCTGTTTCTGTTGTGAATCTTCGGAAATTGTTAAAAAAAAAGGTGAATTACTTTTTGATTCGCCCTCGTATGAACATTAAAGGGACACTCCACTCAAAATACAAGTTGGGCTCTAAAAATCGGGCAAAAAATCCTGACTCCGAGGGTATAAGCAGTTTTTCTGAGAGATGAACGGTAAGGCCAGGGCGAAAGCTGGAAGTGTGTCGTTCGAAAACCGCGCTCAAACGGGCCCGGTGCAGGTGGCGACGACACCCCAAGGGTGACGTTGAATAGTAGCGCCGCCCTTCCCAACGGCGACTTGGATAAGTTGCCTGCGGGCATGGGGATCCGTGGGGATCTGGTTGTGTCCGAAGCCAACTTCCCCTAGTGCCCGTTGGGAAGGGCGGCGCTCTATCCAACGTCGCCTAACTTGGCCAGGTGGCCAGGCGGCGCCACTCTCGAATTTTTTTCCGACTTTCGTCTCTTCCCCTGACATTACTGTTCGTCTCAGAGATAAACGGATGGTATCACCGGAATCAGGATTTTCTGCCTGATTTTTACAGATCAACTTGTATTTTGAGTGGAGTGTCCCTTTAAGGGTAACTACAGAGCTTGACTTTTTGTTGTACACGAAAACAACAGCTAATTCCGTAGTTACCCTTCACTCATGCTTGTACAACCAGTTCTTAATAATTTCCTCCTTTTGTATTATAATCTCACATCCCAAAAACCAATAACACTGCATATAATAATGCATCTCGAGTAACACTTGGGAGTTTCCAGCACCAGTGTGACTTAGAACACACCTGAGTAATTCACAAGTTTGGCAAAAAAAGGCAAAACGTATTGCCATTCATTTTGTACTCCAAATAAAATACGTCTGCTAATACTAATGCTCAATTACGTGATCCCAATCACACATCTCTGCTGTACATGTGCAGTTTCTCATGCCACACCTGCATCTGGTGCATACCATCCATTTTCAGGGTCTCCCAACTTCATGCCCCCATCCCAGGCATTAATGCGCTTCTCAGGTGCACATGCAGCTGCGTAATTGACTGAAGGTTGGATGGTGGTGGGTGGAATGTGTCCATTTTGAGATCCTTTCGAAGCCAGCAGCTGCTCCTTATCGTCAGTCTGCTGCTGTTGCTCTGCTGCACGTTGGACGGCCTGATCATCCTGACTTGGCTCATTTGCAGGAGTGACTGTGCAGTCATCAGCAGCCTGACCTGACACACAGTCGCCCTCTTTGGTGGCCAACTTCTGTGACACTGCAAGGTACAAATATTGTGCTGAATTACTCTGTATACATAAAAAGACACCCCATATCAATTATTATTGTTCAAGTTAACAATTTTGGAGCCTTAACAAACAGGCTCAAATGCAAAGTTATTATGGAACACAAAGTGCTTCAAAAGGTGAGTACATGCTTCTCTCTCTAACTTGACCTTCTAGGGGGCTTGGAGCTTCCTTGTTACCACATATTTAGTAACACATCAAATAGAACACATACTACAGTTATTTGAAGATTCTCATGTATCTCCCATGTTATGATTTCTGGAATGATTGCAGAAAGAAAGAAATAACTGACCTCCTAGGCGTTTAGTAATTGCCTTCAGTAGCTTCAGGATGATATAAGGGGCCATGAACACAATGGCATAGTAGTAAAGAGAATTGCCAGCTATGGTTGGTGGGTTCCAGGCTTCTTTAGTGGCAGGATCCACATTTTTCACACCTAAAAATAAAACATGTTGGAACTTTCAATTAACACTGTAGAAAACCAATAACTTGTAAAAATCCGTAATTTCAGTATACGCCTTCATATTTGATGATACTGCATAAGCTTAATACCAGTGAGGTAGAGAGCCTTGGCGAAGAGCCACCGGAGATGCCGCACCAGAGCAAGCGTGGAAAGCAGTTTCTGCATCGACCCACGCAGTTGTCCCACCTGGTTGGCAACACTCACAAAAGCATAGCATGAGGACTGCACCGTTTGAACCGTGGTATCTAGAATAGACGCAAAAGTGTTGACAGTGCTCACTGCAGTCAGCCACGGCTGGAAAAACTCTCTGTACTCCTCCACATCCCTCACAGGCAACCTGAAACGCAAAATGGTTGTAAAGCATGCAACTGTTTCAATATGCTGCGAGAGACACACCTCCCTTCACGCTGGGGATGCCTCTGATAATACACTGGCGGAGGATTGCCTCCAACAGGATAATACCCTCCAGACTGCGGGTAGTAAGCATACGGCTCCATATACACAGGCCCACCTTGTAGATACCGCCCATCAGAAGGCACCTGATTAAAGTGTGATGGCGGAACACTGCAAAATAAGTTACGGCAGGTTATTACGATACATGCATAATTGTCGTATTGTTATTGTTATTGTAATTATAATTATTGTGTCTCCCTTCATCGCTGAGTACCTGTTGTTGTTGTTGTTGTTATTATTATTATATTATTATTATTATTATTATACAAAAGTTGACTGACCCTCCAGGTTGCTGCCTGTTCTGACCAGGTGGTCCAGCCTGTCTGGGCCTCTTCTCCGGCGCCTTTCGAATGGGCGGGGGTGTTCCACCTTCAGGAGGCGGTGCCGGAGGCGGCTGAGGCGGAGGGTTGGACATGGCGTACCGTCGGGGACCCAGCCGGAGTAGAATGTCGTCCTGTGAAATCCGATCCTTTTCCTTCAACAGTTCCACCCACAATGTCCCCTACGCTCGAAATAGTTCGGGAACAACCCGGCAGAGGGACAAAAACTCGGGATATTATAACAGAGCGGCTACTCGTTGGCTTAAAATAGCTGCTACGTGTAAAATACTTGGGGGCGTCCAAATTGGTAGCGTGTCCGATTAGCTAGTGCCCTTGCGCACGATCCGCCCTACGCACTACATTAAGTACTGCAATTTTTATTTGCTGCAATTATTTTTTAAGCATGCTTCGCGCATTGGAAGGTGTGCGGAATGGGACGTTGGATGGGCAGCTGCTTGTGACCATCGAGACCACTCGTAGGTTGTATGGATTGCAGTTGAGCAAGTGTAAGGACGTGGAGAATATTTGCACGGCGAGCATTAACTTCTTAGATCTTGAGCTGAACGACGGTCGGTTGTAAGTAATTTTACACTTTCAATGTATGGTATGCCACGCACGGTATGACATGCCCTGACACTTCAATTGCAGCCTGCTGTCCGGAGCTGGCGATGGAAGTATATACATACACGACATGCACAACTTCAGCGGGACGCCGCAGTACACCGCAAAGTCCATATGTAAGATTGAGAAGTAAGTAACGTTCGTACAACCCCATTTTCGCACATGTTCATAAACACACGTACTTTAACAGGTCGCACCGTCATGCGCACAAGTACAGCGTCGAATGTGTGCAGTGGTATCCGTACGACACGGGTCTGTTCATAACCAGCGGGATGGACAAGAAGCTGAAGCTGTGGGATGCGAATAGGATGGTGCCTGTCGAGACGTACCAGTTCGAAGGCCGAGTGTACCAGCACCATTTGTCGCTTCCGTCTGCAAAACGTTGCCTGATTGCGGTCGCTAGTTCGATCAATCAGGTGCAATTGGTGGATGTACGATCGGGGTCGAGTACGCATGAATTAAGAGGGCATAAAAGCCCGGCGCTTTGCTGCAGGTGGTCGCCTCGTGAAGACCACTTGCTGGCGACTGGCAGTTGTGACAATCGTGTGCTAATGTGGGACGTTAGAGCGACCAGAAACTGCCTGCGTTCACTGGACCAACACAATGGACGTGTACGCACACAAAATGATCACTCGTGCATAGCGCACGATGGATATGTGAACGCACTGTGCTTCACGCAAGACGGACTCTTTTTAATGTCACTCGGCACTGACAGTCGCATGAGGCTATGGAACTCCAGTACCGGTCGTAACGAGTTAGTAAACTACGGCCGTATACCAAACGGTACACGTAAAGGTGTAAGACTTGACGTCTCATATCACTCTGTGTCTGACTTGGTCTACGTGCCATCTGAAGGTAATATCCTGGCATATGAAGTGCATACCGGGACGAAAGTGAGCACATTGTTGGGGCATTACAACTCTGTGAAGTGCTGTTGCTACAACCCATTTTATTGCGAGTTGTACAGTGGTTCTAGCGATCGAAATATATTAGTCTGGAGTGCGGATGGGGAACAGAAGTCGGCTTACGATGAAATTAAGCCACAAAAAGTTGGGACGTCCAGACGGTTAGCAGGCGATAACTGGAGCAGCGACGAAGACTGACGTGTTTGTTGTACCAAATGGTTGTGATACTTTATTTAAATAAAATGTGTACTTGTCGTACAAGTATTGAAAATTCCTGGACACACTGACAATCGTTGCTAAAAGAAGCCACAGATTATCTCCCGAGTTATCGAAGTCATAAAAGTTGCTAAAAGATGAAGATGAACATTTTATTTACAAAATTCTGACACAATTACCAATCCGTTAGACATTTCACACATCTCTTGATTACTGTCCACAGGACACAATTATAAAAATCCAACCCATAGCCTACTTTAAAAAAAAGAAGTCTGGCAGAGCACTCGGTCAACACGATTCACGACATTCACAGAGCATTCTGTAATTACAGTCCATCCAAACGACTGCAACCTCAAGACTGCTACACTTCGCACTTTTGTACCAAAAAAATGAAGACAACTTTAGTTATGATAATACTAGAGATCTTGCTCAGCATCCTTGTCTTGGTCCTTGTCACCATCGTAAAACTCATTGCTCGACTCTATCCTACAAGTCCAAAAAAACGTACAATTACTTACAATCTTGATTAACCGCTGCCAACAATTACGTTCATATGACATAAATGTTCACGGATATCAAAGCTCACCTCTTGTCTTCTTCACTCTGATGGACTCGCACGTCTGGATCCAACTCCTCGGTGTTTTCAATACTCAAGGCATCTGGAGGCACATCCTGCATCTGAACACTTGGCGCATGCTGAATCATCTTCAGATTATCGTATACATGCTTAACTATCAGTTCCAAATACTGCTTCCCGTTTGCATTTTCTTGCCTCGTTACAACCTCTGGGTGAAGGTTGAAGTCAGGCGCAAAGTATTCCAAGTACTCTGCAACATAATACATGACCCATCAACCCGTGATATGCAGACAGTGACATCAACTGATTAAGTCGCATTCGGAAGCTAATTATTTTTGGTGTGAAGATGGAATGCTCTACTTCTGTACGCTGAATATTACTACCAAAGTTGATTACTTACCTGTGTAAGGAAGCTCACTGCTTATGTTCTCATCCACCAAGATGGATGTCTCGTACGTCCAACACCGTGCCACATTGCGTACCGTGTAACCACCTCCACCAAGTACCAGAAGTGGCACATTGAGATCACGCACAAAGCGAACACACTCCCTAAAAAGGACAATAATATTTCATCTCTATTGATTCACTGGATTCATGAGAATGTAAGTACGGAAACATCAAAACACATACCCATGTCCTTTGGTGCTCAGGCTGAAACAACCCAAGCGATCATTTGCTAGCGAATCTGCACCACACTGAAGCACAATCGCAGTCGGTTGGTAAAATTCCATAACGTGCTGTAAAACCCATGAGCGTTACAAACTGCAAGAAATATATCGTATTTGCAGGACCTCACCTGCACAACAGGCTTGAAAACCTGAGCGTAACTGGCGTCATCAATTCCTTCTTTCATCGGCACATTTACCGAGTAATACCTCCCACTCTCGGCTCCAATCTCGTACATATCACCTGCGACAAGAGAACAGTGATTGCATTCTATAACATATCTGCATACTGCATGTACTATATTGCTCAAAAAGATGAGAGACGATTTTGCGTTTGGTTTCGATGCAAAATCGTCTCTATCTTTTTGAGTGATCTAGTACAATTAGAGCTGATGTTGTTAACAAGTAGGTACTAACCTGTCCCCGGGAAGAAGTAGTTGCCATACTTGTGAAATGAGACAGTCATGACTCTGTCCGTGAGGTAGAAGGCCTCCTGAACCCCATCCCCATGATGAATATCAATGTCAATGTACAGCACACGCGGGTGGTACTTAAGTAGCTCCAATATGGCAATGACGATGTCGTTCACGTAGCAGAATCCAGAGGCCTCGAACTTCTTCGCATGGTGCAGACCACCAGACCAGTTGATGGCAATGTCGCAACAGTTGTTGTTGATCTTTACAGCTCCTTCCAGGGACGCCCCAGTGTACATGGCGCAGAAGTCAAACAAGCCGTCAAACACAGGGCTTGGAAGAGAGGAAAAATTATTATACATAAGGCAACAAAATAATGCAAATGAACACGTATACAAAATAAAATATTAATAAATAAAATAATACAAAAAATAATGCATGTATGCAAAACATAAATAATACAAATACATGCAAAATATAAATAAAATCATACAAAGATTATGCACGTATGCAAATTAAAATATAAATAAAATAACAAAATTTATGCATGTATGCAAATTAAAATGTAAATAAAATAATACAAAAATTATGCATGCATGCAAAATATAAATAAATAAAAATACAAGTGCATGTATTTAATAAATAAATAAAATATTACAAATGCATGTATTTAATAAATAAATAAAATGTTACAAATGCATGTATGCAAAATAAAATATAAATAAAATACAAATAAAATAAATAATACAAATATAAATAAAAAATAAAATACAGATTAAAAAATAAAATAGTCAATAAAATATAAAATTAGATAAAAATATACAAAATTAAATAAAGCTCGGTCTTCTGGTGACCACCAAACGGCTGCTTTCCGGTGTATAAAATAATTCCATAAGCTGTGATTATTGCGGACTCGTAATCGCGGAACCCGACTCACCAGTCGTCGCCCACGTTGAAGTGGCTCAGACTCTTGGTGAACCCTTGTATGTTCTGCGGCGTGACCCTCTGCAGAAATTCAATGTACTCGTCCGAGTGGAAGCGGCACATGTCGTGCGAGCTGGCACGGTACGGCCGGTACAGCTGCATCTTCTTAGAGAGCTGGTAGTTTAGAACGAGGCTGTGGGTGACGGCCAAGCGATGGGGCTTCATTGGGTGGCTTGGCCCTGCAAGGTCACATGCGCCTATTCATTTCAACGGGAAAGGGGGAAAACCGTTAAGCTACAAGCACACCCTACATCTGTCGGATGCGGCCCACACTTGCGGCCATGGGGAAGAAAAAAAAACCCATTTCGAACATAAAATAAAAACTGTCTTGAATTATTATAATAATAAATAAAATAAGAATTTCGACTTGAATGGAACAGGCTCCTGGTTCTAGGCCTACTCGGATTGGACAGCCCTTAATTACCATAGTGGAAGTTCCCCACGTCCTGGTCGTAGAAGTACGAGACCACCTTGCTCTTAGAACCCATGCTGGGCACCAGGGGCGAGACCAGGGGCGGCCACAGGGGCCGAAATTAGACTCCAAATCGAACGCCAACGATGCCGCTTTGTGACGATACCATCAACTCTCGGAGGTGCCAACTATTGCAGATCGTCCGTCGCTAATTGGTGACGATGCCAATGGGGGATACTATCGATTCGCGCCATATTTGAACTTGAAAATATTCAAGTGTAATTTCTTCCATTTTTGATGATATTTCAGCTCATTTATTGGTACAAAAAAAATATTACAAACGTACTTATTTTCAATGTCTCATATTCCTCAGTAATTGGTTCACTACCAAATGTCCAATTTCACTCTTAATAGGAAGTTCTTGGCAGATCAAGTTATTTACAGGTTACGGAAAATGATAAGCGTCAATCTTAGTCACACTTCACAAGACACAAAATCAGTCAACTCTGTTGTAAGTTCCAGGTCTGAGCTTCTCCGCAGCTGCAAGGACAACGAATAGGTCCGGCAAGGTCAAGTCCAGGGCGGCACATACAGTTTTCCTGGTCACAGGCGTTGGATCGGAGCCGTTCTCTTTCTCTCTGGCGAATGAATGCAATAAGTGTAATACCAATATGTACAGTACGTTTTTTAAAAAGGTGCATACCGTTTGGAACTCAGGAAAAGGAGTAGAGCCACAACCTTGGTGTAAATTACTTTCTTAAACATTTGTATCCTTCGAGGCCAGTTTGAAACTGGAATCCAAGCCAGGTCGGACACAAGCGTCTTTGCAAATCTGCTGCTCTCCTTCACAGTATGAAGGACATTCCTAACAATTATAGAAACAAGATTATAACTACTGCGGTTGACACACAATTTATATATGAACTCACTCTGTAGTCTGCGACTCTTGATGAGCTCCGGTCCACAGGTCAAACAGCTCCTGCTTCAGAGCCTTTTCCCTCTCCTGACAGTGGGCTTTGAACAATGCGGACTGCCTGACCTTAACCTCATCATTCCCTGCACCATGCTCCTTTTGTTCCATGTGAATTAGAGTCACAGGGTATGGATTGCAGGTGACGGCTATTGAAGGAAGGTTGCACTCTCCGCTCTCTTCCTGCAGAAGCCCTTGAACGAATAAGCCGGACTGGAACTGCCCACCGCCACCGCCGTCAGACATCACGGGCTGGCAGCAATACTGGTCCTCTTCATCCAGAAACAGCGTTAAGAAGCACACCAACTAGCAAGGTAAAGAGAGGATATTAGTTGCTAAAATGCAAACTGAAAAATTAGTGAGCATGAACCCACCAGATTGACGCCGTCACTGCAGCTGCCGATAATAATAGAGTTTCCGAATGTCTGCAGGTGTGACGTCAATGCCAGGTCCAACCCTGGCAACTTCAGCACGTTTTCCAAAGGAACGTCCAACTTACTGGCCCACACTTTGCTCCTTTCGTCCACTGCTTCCCACACTTCGTCTGCCCAGGCGTCCAGCTTCGACTGGCTCAACTCAGACTTGGCCAGCAGCACTTTAAACTGCGGGACTGTCCTCTTGGCCCACTGGTACAGCATGGGCTTGATACGAAGTAGAGTGGACAGATGTGGCATCTCGACCATGAAAGCGTACGAGTGAGGAGTTGCCTCCTGCGAGTCTTCAATCACGCAACTGAACGACACTGAGAAGTACGCAAGGTTCAGGTCGGGAACCAGAACAATGCTGCTGCTTAATGAGTCGTCAGGTGAAGGCGCATTCACATGCTCCAGGGTGTGAGTCGTGGCATACTTGACCCATTGCTGCGAGAGGTCATCCATTTTGGGGTCGTGACTGGTTGGGGTCCCATCTGATTTGACCCAATGGCTGTAGATAGGAGTTCGGATGTAGATCCAGTGCGGACCCAACACATTGTCCCATCTGGACACTATCAGGGCCTTCAGAGGACACTCGTCTGAAGCATCTGGGAATTTGGCTGCCATTTCAGCTCAGTACGACAGGCCGATCATTCAACTGGAAATCATGTTAGATTTATTATATGCAAAATACAATTTCCATATATTCCTAGTAATTAGTAGAATGCAAAAATGAGGCATGGTTGATGAAAAAATGAGGTCAACATCGCTCGTGTTCACAGCATTTATTTATTGGTGCTACTTTCCGGTGACTGATGCCTTACATGGTTGCAGCAGTTTGGCAACATAAAACTTATACAGTTCCTTGTTGACTTGCTTATGCTTCTGATCCCCTGCGCCCGATACGCCCTGGCCAACCGCTGCATGATTGTGTCGACGCTTAACCGTCTTGGGTTTCTGGATCAAGATGTCGACTACGGCTTCGTCATTTCCAGACTCAGCCATTCTCAGTTTCGAGGGAAGGCAGACTCGCTGGTGGTGATTCCCTGTTGCGTATCCTGGTGCGAACATGGCGTTGGTGACAGGGCCTTTGTGAGACAAAACACGCAGACATTGCCGACTGTATGTGTCCCAAACCCTTGCTGTCATATCATCAGATCCAGACAGGAGCAGCGCACCGTCGGAAGATACAGCCAGGCAGGTTACAGCCTTTGTGTGACCAGCATATCCACACTTTTCAGATGCCGTGTAGTGATGCTCGATCGTCCTGGGTGGTGTCTGCATATCAAACTCTAGAATGCCGCCAGTGGATGTGCCGACAACGACGCAACTGTCGCATCGATTCAGCACCACCGATGTAAGAGGCGCATTAAATATCACCGACAACAGCAGCTGGCCCATCGTTATCGAGTACACCTTGCAAGTTTGATCCAAAGACGCCGTGACGATCCGGCCTTTTACCCCTCCGTAACCAACGTACACGTCAGTCACCGCCAACGTATGATGATCCCACACATGCCTGGGGGTTGCATCAGCCACGCACCAGACCACAATCAGCCCATCCTCGCCTCCGGACACAAAGTGGCTTCCGCAGTCTGTAAACCGCACCACCCGCACAGGCTGGTAGTGATGTGTCAGCACGTTAACAACCCGGCCAGTAGCTAGCTGCCAGACATGAAT
Source organism: Catajapyx aquilonaris (assembly GCA_000934665.2). Classification (NCBI taxonomy): domain Eukaryota; kingdom Metazoa; phylum Arthropoda; class Diplura; order Dicellurata; family Japygidae; genus Catajapyx; species Catajapyx aquilonaris. The sequence continues at coordinate 14,156 of JYFJ02002517.1, forward strand.
CTTCTCCTGTATGGCCACGGCCGCATACGCCGCATTCGGTGCTGCCGCCATCGCTCCGACACGTCCTGGACAAATGGCTCTCTGCTGTTGGTCTGTCTGTCCGTACCCCCACAGCTGTATGAGCGGCTTGGATCGGTCTGCGGCCATCAGGTGGTCCAGAGCCAGCAGCGACAGTGTCCTCGGGGCAGACACTCCGTTCTTGAAGGTCAGAAGGGGAGCTCCGGACACAGGGCTCCAGACGCAAGTGTTCCAGAGCTGGCCTGATCCATCGCTGGTTACGGCCACTTCTGTCTCTTCGCTCATGGCTTACTGCGGAACAAGATTTTAAATGCTGCAGAATAAGATTTTAAATAGGGCGGTTTTGTCCATCATGTTTTCATGTCAACCATGCCATTCAAGATTCAATAAAAATATAATCAGGGGAGGAAAAAAAAATAAATTGGTCAGTATCATGTAGGATTGAACTAGAAAAACGCGTGCGAAGCGAGGGTTCTTCTGACCGCCAACCGCAGGCATAGAAAAACGGGAGCGAAGCGAATGTTTTTTTCTTTCTTTCTAGTGGAACATTGTTCGAACGTAGTCTTTGCTCGTATACTCAACCTGGGAGATAAAATTGCGAACAAAATTTGGTATCAAATGATTCATTGAACATTCGCGAATCAACCTGACTAAAATTATGCCATTAATGTGGAGTATTTACCTCAAAATTTAAGTAAAATTAAATGTCTGTCGAATGCGTCACGTGGAAACGTTCCTTTAGTGTGGACTGCTACACAAAGGAACAGTACGGCTTACATATTCCAAGCTGTGTTCTGATTGGCTTAATTAATACAAAGGCGTCATTTGATTGGACAGAATCACGGTTCACGTTCCGATCATTACTGCTTGGGACGTGTAAACATCGAACGTATGGAACAAGGAACGGACAAATTTTTAATAATTTAACATTTTAATTATGTCAGCACTTATTACTGTAAATTCGCACATTTTTAGCAACATTTATGTGGTTAATTAGCGCACGGTCGTGTAGGCCATGCTTTACTAGGCCTGGCCACATGTTCCATCATGTCTGAATCGAACGTCTGTTGAAAAATATTAATTATTAATCTTCATAAAAATGGTCGGAAGCAGCCGAATATTCAGCGGGTACCGCGCTTTGGGGTTCGTGAGCGACCATGTTCCACTGGTGGTCAGGTACATCCGGAGGAGGAAGGAAAACCTTATAGTGACAAGCGTCGGGAAGTGTTTCCACACTTATGGGGTAAAAATCACATCAAAATATTGTTCTTGAATTATTAATTATTTATTATGATTATTACAGTCGAACAAGTTGGGGTTGCTGAGTGTAAGTACGCCTCAAGGTGATGACATCACAGCGATTGCGGCCGATTCATTCCTTGTTTTCGTTGCGTACGGGAAGATCATACGTGCTTGGCGTCGCGGTAATGAGCTGAAGCATACGTACGAAGGGCATGAGAAGCCAGTGCATATCATGTCCACGTTTGGCCCGCATTTGATATCGGTCGATGAGGACAGTACGCTGCGAATGTGGGATATTAAGACCGAGACGCTTTATTTGGAGATGACTTTCTCCGGGAAGACGTTCGGGATCAGTGCGATGCTACATCCCAGCACGTACATGAATAAGATATTGATCGGCAGCCGGCAGGGGACAATGCAGCTTTGGAATGTCAAGACAACGCAGCTCATACACACTTTCGATGGTTGGGATTCGGCGGTGACGGTGTTGGAGCAGGCGCCGGCGGTCAACGTCGTCGCAGTCGGTCTCGCCAATGGATATATCCACCTTCACAACCTCCTGTATGACCGTCTGCTGATGAAGTTCTTCCAGGTCTGGGGCCCTGTGACTGGAATAACATTCAGGACAGATGGCCCTCCAATAATGTTGTCTGGTAGTTCGGAGGGTCATGTGGCCGTTTGGAATTTGGAAGAAAAGAAGCTCGCATCTCAGATGAGACAAGCGCACCAGGGAGCCGTCACGGGGATGAAATGCCTTCCGAATGAGCCGCTGTTGGTTACGTCATCTCCAGATAATACTGTCAAGGTGAGACCATTTTGATTGGATTGTCCGCATCTAATTTCCTAAACGTTCCTCAGATATGGATATTCGATATGGAAGGCGACAGAGGGCGGCTTCTCCGCAGACGGGAGGGTCACTCGCTTCCGCCTTCCCGCATCCGGTTCTACGGTATCAATGCCGACAACATCTTAAGCGCAGGCCAGGACTCGTCGCTCCGGATATTCAACAGCCGCAACGATGACTTCAACAAGAGCCTTGGTCGTGCTTCTTTCAACCGAAAGGCGTCCAAGAAAAAAGCGGCGTACATGCCAGACCCGCTTCTCATGCCACCAATCGTCGAGTTCTCCTCAGAACCTACGAGACAGAAGGAGTGGGATAACGTGGTGGCATGTCACGCAGGCATCGGTGTCGTCACAACTTGGTCATATGACCGACTTAAGATGGGGGAACACAAACTGAGGCACATGAGGTTTAAAAAGGATCTTGCGCTGAAGAAATCAATCGCAACCGTAAGTACTAATTATCCGCAATCCTGCCCGGCAAATATTAATTTATTGTGCATTTGCAGTGTGTGAGTGTGACATCATGCGGAAACTTTGTGCTGGTTGGCTACAGTTCTGGTTATGTGGACAGGTTCAACTTACAGTCGGGCATACACCGCGCTACGTATGGAGATCCAAAAGCACATGAGACTTCGGTGCGAGGCGTGGCGTCTGATTCGTTGAATCAGATCGTGATCAGCGGCGGTGCTGACTCTAAGCTTTGCTTCTGGACGTTCAAAGGGACAAGTTTAATGGGGTGGGTCTCGCTGCGTGACGAAGTTGTGTCGCTCATGTTGCTGCACAGAGAGAGTAACATGTTGGCAGTTGCGACGGAGGAGTTTATGGTGTGCTTGGTTGATGTGGACACACGTAAAGTGGTGAGGCGGTTTACTGGGCACTCCAACCGTGTAACTGATGTAGCATTCAGTACTGATGCCAGATGGTTAGTGACAGCAGCTATGGATTCAACTATCCGAGTGTGGGACGCCCCGTCTGGAGAGTAAGTTTCACCTTGGATTCACACTGCTGTAATTACACTACCATTGTTTGCAGGTTGATCGACTTTATCACTGTCGATCCACCGTGTACGTCGCTAACTATGTCGCCTAATGGGGAGTTTCTCGCAACATGCCATGTTGCCGATCTCGGCGTGTACCTGTGGACAAACCGTACTCTCTATGCCCACGTCAACTTGACTCGCCTCCCGCCGGACTACAAACCAGAAGTTGTTGCGCTTCCGGATACTGCCGTGACTGTGCAGGAGACAACGGACGATGTGAAGGAAGTCGTGCCTGAAGAAGAAGAATTTAAGTCGCCAGAGCAGATTTCAGACGAGTTGGTGACCCTTTCCCTGCTGCCCAATTCCAGGTGGCAGAATTTGCTCAATCTCGACGTCATCAAGGTGAGTCATCTCGTTGTTGTAACACGATTCGATTGTACAAATAATGTTATTGCAGCAAAGGAACAAACCCAAGGAGCCACCAAAGGCTCCTAAGGCGGCGCCCTTTTTCCTTCCGACCATGCCGGGATTGGACTTCAAATTTGCGATTCCTAGCGCATCTGATGCTGCAAGTTCAGGCAGGGTACTGAAGGCGAAGATTGCGGAGGCAGCAACTGAATTTGGACGGAATTTGCAATCTTCTGACTCGGAGGAAGACTGTACGCTTTAAATGCCTGAATTTTTCCAATGCGAGTTTTGTTAATTTGTGTCTTTTCCGCAGATGTGACTGCCATGAATGTCCTGAAGGAAAAGGGTCCTTCAGGCGTGGACATTGAAATCCGATCGCTCTCTCCTGAAGGCGGCGGCTCCGAAGAGCTGATGCTCAGCTTCATGAAAATGATCCACTTCGTATTCAAGAGCAACAAGGATTTCGAAGCATCGCAGGCGTACCTGGGACTATTCTTGAAGCTACATGGTGACTCCATCGCCACCTGCAAGGAGCTCAGAGAGTACCTGCTGACAGTTCAGGAATCAGCGATGCAAGCTTGGGAAATAGTTCAGGAGAGAATGAATGCCAGCCTGTGTCTCGTGTCTTATCTGAAGAGCTCTGCTGTGTACTTCTAGCTTGCCAATAAATATTGTTGCATTTTTTAAAAAGTGTAACTTGTACTGCACTTTTTGCGTACGTTAAAAATGCTGGAAAGTCATGATTGGAGATGAAAAGTCACATCCAACATACTCCAAACGATTAATAAAAATTGAGCACTTGATATGCAACGAGGATTGAACCTATTACGCCGTCACTTGTCTCTCACGGCCGATTGCACCAGCCGACATTACCCGATCCGATGGCTCCTAATGGATCGTTAGGAGCCCCTTTTAACATCTGCTAACGATCGGTTAGGAGCTATCGAATCGGGTAATTTCTGTTGGTGCAATCGGGGGCATTAGTCCAACAAAAATTGCAACGGAAATAAAACGGCCTGTGAATCAGGCAACCAGTTATTTGCGGCCTTTTTGACACCTTTCCATCTTTTACATAACTTGTCTTCTCAGCTCATTACGTTAGTAAATTACATAAGTGTGGCATTACGGCAATTATTATTTAACACACTAATTAAACTGGTCCAGAATTTGTAATTGAATCATGCAAAAATGTACTGTAAGAAGGATTCAAATCGCCCGCCTTCACTTTCATTCGAATTTGTATTGCGCATGCGTATAGTGATGTCGGCCAGGTGACGTTGCAAATATGTAAACTGCAATGCTCCGTGTAGCTCTGTGTAATTGTAAATTAATAATTAATAATAATTATAATGATATTATGAAAATAATATAATAACTCACGTTCGAATGTGCTGCTGTCTAGTGGACACGTCCTGAAGATTCGGTGTTTGTACATCATCCATGGCCGAACTTTCGTTCCGTTCCTCTCCGCCAGATGTCAGCACTCAAGCGTTGTTCTTCTCCCCCCCTCCCCCCTTCCCTTACCCCGCCTTTTTCCCTCCCCCCCTCCCCCTACCACCTCCTCCCTCCTCCCCTCTATTGTAGAGTTGGATGTAGAATAGAGCAGGGCTAAAGTGTCCGTCCGTCCCCAGCCCTACCCTACCCGACCGATGGCCCACGCCCGACTACCCAACGTTCTAATGCAAACCGTGTTCTGATGTGATCTGGTCTGAACCCCGCGCAATTTATTCCCAGTTCGCCCCGCTGGGGGGGGCCTCGTTGTACACACCCCGCCGTCGTAATAGAACGAAAAGAGAACTCATTGAAATAAGTGTGAATAGGCCTGAAGGAAAGGGAGGCTCCAACCCTCCAAACCACCCGCCACAATAAGGATGAAGCTGGTGGACGGGGTGGTCCGTAGCTTCCGAGTGGCAAAAGTGTTCAGGGAGAACACGGACAAGATCAACAGCATCGACTTCAGTCCCACTGGAGAAGTTCTCATCTCAAGCTCAGACGACGATCAGATCGTAATCTACGACTGCGAGAAGGGGACGTGAGTTGTGGTTGTCTCTACATCGATCATCAGGATCTCTGAAGGGGTTTGGGTTTGAGCAGGGTGGGGTTGTTTGCACTAACTCATGCACAAGCACCACACCCTATCCAGACAAGCCTAGTTGGATGCGCATTGCACTGCTACTGTACGACAAGAACGGAACCATTGCGGTTATTGTCATGTGCCATTGGCACCATTGGCATTGTCGCATGTGGTTGGCTCCATTGACATTGCCATGGGGTTGGCACCACTGGCATTGTCGCATGTGGTTGGCTCCATTGACATTGTCATGGGGTTGGCACCATTGGCGTTGTCGCATGTGGTTGGCTCCATTGGCATTGTCGCATGTGGTTGGCTCCATTGTTAGTGCCATGCACTGTTTCCAATGCCATTGTCATGGGCGGTTGGGTCCATTGCTGGTGTCATGAACGGATTCCCTCCGCTGCTGGCGTTACTATTGACACCATGAGAACTGCGTATAATAATTGCAGAAATGGAAAATGAATCGACCGCATGCGATATTAATTAAGAAATATTTGTAAGGGACTCATTATGGCACGTTGACTAGCGTATGTTCTGAGTTTGCAGAAATTAACGGACTGGATTGCTTTTCAGGCAAAAGAGGACCGTGAATAGCAGAAAGTACGGCGTCGATCTCATCCATTTCACCCATGCCAAGAACACTGCTATACACAGTTCCACCAAAGTGGATGGTAAGTTGTGCGAATGTGTCACGTAGCGTCATATCATTACGAAGAATGCTCATGCTTGTTGTTGATGTGGTGCCACGTGAGACAAGCATGTGTTTTAAGTCATATCTCGTACCGGGGCAAAGCCCCGTCATGTTTACATGCTTTTTTTATCTTGTTTACTCGGTTCCATTTATGTTTCCTTGCTGAATGCGCGCCTTTTATTTCCAGATACAATCCGCTATCTGTCCCTTCATGACAACAAGTACCTCCGGTACTTTCCTGGCCACAACAAGAAGGTGGTGACCCTGTCCATGTCGCCAGTGGATGACACGTTCCTCTCTGGCTCGTTGGACAAGACCCTTCGCTTGTGGGACCTGCGCTCTCCATCATGCCAGGGACTCATGCATGTGGCAGGTCGGCCTGTGGCTGCGTTTGACCCTGAAGGACTCATCTTCGCAGCGGGAGTCAACTCGGAGAGCATCAAGCTGTACGATCTGCGATCCTTTGATAAGGGTCCATTTGTCACCTTTCGCCTGACCCAGGAGAGAGAGTGCGACTGGACAGGGCTCAAGTTCAGTCCAGACGGAAAGACCATACTCATCTCAACCAATGGATCCGTCATCAGGCTCATCGATGCCTTCCACGGGACACCCTTGCAGACCTTCACGGTACGAGTTTCTTGCATTCACATGGCATTACTCGTATTCATTCCATTGAGACTTGAGTGTTCGTTTTTGAGTCTGGAAAGCTCGTTAATTAAAAATTGGTGGTTGCAGGGTCACCTAAACAACAAAGGCATTCCACTGGAGGCATCGTTCAGTCCAGACTCTCAGTTCGTCTTCAGCGGGTCCACAGATGGGCTTTTGCACATCTGGAACGCAGAAACTGGATACAAGGTTAGATGCAGGGGAAAAAATTGTTACACTTGAACTTGCAAATGCAGGCGTTACGTAACATGTAAATTAACAGCAACATGTTCAGAAACCTTGAAACGTTTAAAATCATCCTTACAGGTGTGTGCGTTGCATGCTGAGCATCCCGGTCCCGTACAGTGCGTGCAGTTCAATCCAAAGTATATGATGCTGGCCTCAGCTTGCACTAACATGGTAGGTTTCTTCTTCGCTCTTGGCTGCAGATTGGCAAGTAATTCGCAAACTTTTTATTTTGCAGGCATTTTGGCTCCCGAGCGTTGAAGACAGTGGTTGAAGTTTTGTGCCCCATATTCACACGCATATGCAGTTTTTTCAGAGGGTTGGGGGAGTGAGCGAGCTCAAGCATTTTTTTTTTTTGGTCATCGTAGTTCAGTACGCCTACCCCCCTGCTCCCACATAAAAAAGAAACTAATGGCAGCACTTGAGTTTTTAAAACCTTTTGCTATACACAGAAACGCAAGGATTGCTCTCCCCAAGTGGAATTGATTCGATTTTTAAAGGTTCAGCGGAGAATTATGAGAGGGGGAAAAAAAGTTTGTGTTCTGTATGAAGAGTTTTTGAAGCAGTATGCGGCAATGAGAAAGAAAGAAAAAAAAAGGAACATCATTTTTTTTTTGTCAGTGTCGTGTTTGTTTGCTGTAAACCTACACACTGGGAGTGACGGAACAAGATTAACCCACACCATTTGTTGTCCACACCTGTCATATTTGTGATGATTTTGCACCAAACACACCCGAGTGTGATGTGGTTAGCAAATGTTTTTTAAAACGTGTCACCCTCTCCTATTTTATTTTTTTTGCAAATCGGTTTGTCGCAGTATGGGAAGTAACGGTCGTTCAGTGGCGCTCAGGAAACAAAGCAAATCCTCAGGTCAGACCCCCTCCCCCTACACCCGCACCAAGAAAAAGCAGAAGAAAAATATGAGAATAATCCTCTCATCTCATTATTTTTACTTTGTTGAATTATGACTATTCACAGAGAGAAACGTGAAAGGCAGCCCCTTGAGTAGATTTTGCTGATAGAAAGGGACCACTATATGAGTTTTATTTTGTAACATTGATTTTCTTGCACACAAGCAAAAAAAAAAAAAAAGTATTGTCAGGTGTACAAATGTTAGGGAAGACATTTTTGTTATTAATTTTTTTTTAGTACAAAGTGTCGGCTGACTTTTTTTTCTTCCTTTATCCTTCTTCTCACTTCGTATGTTAAGAAAGTGCGACTTCTTTTATTTTAATGTGATTTGTGCCCACCGAGGAGATTTCCACCTGCCCCTCCCATTAGTTGCGCAAAAAAAATGGAGAGAAAAAAAAAAAATCAACCACTGAAGCACAGTATTAGTCCCCACATTTTTTTTTTCTTATAAGAAAAAGTCAGTGTACATATTAAAGCAGTGAGGGGTGGGGGAACAGGAACCAAGTCGATTTTCTAAAAAAAAAAGTAACAATCATTGGAAGGAATAAACGGCTAATAAAAAAAAAATCACTTGTCATTTTGCATGGAAGTGGTTTGTCTGATGTACCGTAGAAATCCTTGCCTCCTATGGTTAAAAATATATGTACGAGATGCAACACTTCGGCAGTGCGTCACACCATTATGTCTAAATTACCTCTGCCAAAATGCAGTTTGTCAAGAAAATGAAAAAAACCGAAAGGAAGGAATGTGATGCAAAATTATTGGATTTCAAAGATTTATATTTTATTATCACAGATGCAATTAAGTAGCATTGCATATTTTGGCAACAAACGTGGTTATGGGCGACGTCCTGAATAGGATGATTTTTTGAGTAACGAGTTCTGCAGTTGGAATTAACTACACATTTTCAACTGAAATTGTTGGCAGAACGTGGAGGCCCTGCCACATGAAAAATCCAGTAATGGAAGACACCATGAATAGCAACATGCTATTTCAACTTACATGTATGCTGCCCACCCTATGTACATCTGGCTGAGGTTCTCGACAGAGGTGGCTTCCGTAATAAGCCAGTTAACCTGCCCTTCAACTGAGAGAGGTGTCGACTCACTCTGGTACCTGTTCTTCATGAGTCCCAGCAATCTGCGCTCAATATTCTTAACGTGCTCTACCGCCTTCTCGTTGGAGATCTCCCCACTGTCGTTCCTCCCTGTTTTGCCTTTCCACTCTACCAAAGGATCGTGGATGAATGGCCTCAGGAAGGACATCAGCGTGGGCGTGTGTGACCTCATGACACGCATGGCTACTTCGCAGCATCTTCTGAATGTTCCTTCATACCCAGTTGCTCCCATGGCCTCAATCATGTTGTGCGTAAGCCTGAACGGGACCCGCTCTGGCCAGTCGAAAGTCTCTCCCTTGTTGAACAGGCAGTTAAAGTCAACGTGTACCGTGTCTCCACAGCTGGAGTCAAACAGGACGTTCTCGCCATGGCGGTCACCCAGCCCAAGGATATAGCCCACCATGGATATCACAGCAGTGGTCTGGGTGTACGCCAGGCGGGCCATGTACCACGACTGTGGGTCGGGGAAGGTCTCGTGAAACCACTCGCTGAACACGGCCGGATGCCGCACAAGGAGCCTTGTTGTGAACATCTGACGCTTCTTGTCTAGCGAGTCCTTTATACCTGCACATAGAGAAGGACGCTACTGTTACAACCATCATCATAAATATCATATACCTGTGAATAGTACCTTAAAAATACAGAGTGTCTCGCACATTCCGCCCATATTCAGTTTAATACACTTGCCAAAGATGGCGATAATTATTCACAAACATGTGATCGACCTTTTTTGTCGGAACATTTATCTACTGTTTCAAATGTCAATGTGTAGTCCACAGCGGTCTTTATTTGCGGGGGAATCTTCATGGGGCAACAACTATGCAGAATGTCCAAAAATAGCACCCGCAATGTGCTTTGCGGGTGAAATGGTAACTAGCTCCCCTTCAAATGGCACGGTACTTGTGTACTTAGTTTTACCAAGTTGCGTATTGTGGCCAACCTAAGCCGTAAAAATTGTTTTGTAAAGTCTAGCAGGTATCTGAGAATGTTCTTCAATTATTATGAACGCCCTGCAAAAGTGAACCACTATAAAATCTCCAGCTTAATGGGACCTGTGTACATGAAGTGAAATAGCATATGAATAAACGATGCAGTTCAAACACGCAGGATGGTCAGGCAATTGAAGGGTACACATGAATAGATCAACAGGTGGACACAATGATTGAAGAGCAAACGGATGTTACGTCAACAACAAATATCAGCTGCATTGAAAGGCAAACTTAGTGCAACAATCCGCATCAATATGTATGAATCACACAGCTACTGAGTTTGGATAGAAACGATGCAAGACGCATTAAGCCGGTCGCATAATTAGTTTCGCTTCATACCCAAGTGTGTGAAAGTTGGACAATCATACGCATTGTTTACTAGTTGAAAAATCTAACCGTGAACCAACCAGTTGAATTTACTGTCAGAGTGATACCAGCCTGTATTGATTGGAATATTTGCCCCACCCAGAAATAAATTGCCCTCAGGGAGCCAATAAGCAAAGTGCACCTGGCCGTAACCTGAAGGAGGAATCGAAGACCTAATAAACCTCGTAGTAACATTGCACAGTGAACAATAATTATCAAAAACTTCAATGTAACGACCCAAAAAACTCACCGCACATCATCTCCTTAAGCTCTTTCGGGCCAACATACATTCCTTTCTCTTTGTATGTCTTGAAGAGGATTTGTCTGAGGCCAGTGAGGTTGTTGACCCACTCGATGAGTCCACATTCCTCGTTTAGTGGCACCACCGAATAGGTCCGAATGTGGAGAGACCTCCTGCGGCTCTCGGCATCTTTGAGAAGATATCGGTTGATGACATCGTTGAATTCCATTAGCCTGCAGTCTTTTCTAAGGTCGTCCTTGGGCTTGCACAAGTAGGAGTATTTGCGTCCGTCCGACCCCGTGAAAGTCACTTTCTTGGGCTTCTGGAGCGATGGCATCACCTCCACTGTTGGCGACACACCTTCCGCGTATATTGCAGGGTGCGGGAACGGATTGTGGGAACTGGAAGTCGCAGGGTTGCTTACAGGAGGAAGGGTGACGGTCAGGAGGGAATGACAAGGCAGCAGGATCTTACTGAAATTCGGGTTGTCCAATAGGCGAGGGAAGTTGCGGTCTAGTTGGATCAAAGCGACAGTGGGTCGACCTGCCTCGACCTTCCGATTGCACAGGTCCAGCAAGTGCTTGGCCAAGGTGGTGGCGTCAGTTATGTACTTCCCCAGCTCGCCACTCTGCCGTGCTTCTGCAAACATATCCATGCAGCGGTTCTGGCGCATAGCATAAGACGACTGTAAAGAGTTAAATTCCATACAAATTAAATGGAAAATGCTGTTATTGAACTTACAGTTTAAAACATGGCCATAATTTTCTTCGCATTTCCATTGACATACCTTGGAGACTCCCATCATCATCCAGAGTGACTGCTGTGGATATGTTACCAATATCTTGACAATGATCGCTTTGAGCTGTGCGTACACTTCCGGACATGAATGGCAAATCCTGGATATGAGCTGAGGGAAGGCCGTCATGAACTTGTAGGGTGACAATATATCAGCCAAATGAGCCACCTGCTGGGTCATCTTGGCCACCTTCGACTTCAACTCAGATTTGTCACCAAGCTTGCTGTTGCTCACTTTGTCAATTTGGCTCCCAGTGTCAAGCCATATACTGAGCAAGCGAGGCATGGACTGGTATATAAAGTTGCAGCCGTACTGCAACGACTTCCCGTAGTACTTCACCACATGGACCTGGATCTCCGAACGGTTGGCCTCGTCTTCTGTTGAGGTGGAGATGCGGTCGTAGTAGTGGGCCAAGTGGAACAGCCCATCCTCCCATTCTCGGCAAGTCTCCGCTGCGCTCCTGTTTAACAAAGCAACATAATAGAACAATCCGCGTGCCCAATGGTAAGTGTTTCTCCTCACGTGTAGTTTTTCACGTTGGTGTCCACATCTACGCTCGAGGTCTCGTCGCTGTACTTCGCCAGGAGCAACCTGGCTTTGGCACATTCCAGTGCCTGCTCTGAATAACTTCCAAGCCGTCCTTTACTCGTGCTGCCGGTCAAGTCTTTGAATCTGGTGCCAATGCCTCTCTTCAAGGTGGTGATTGCCTGGTCTTGCTCCCCTTTGCACCACTGCCACTTGGCCAACTCCAGAAATCCGGCGGAGAGGTCGTACGGACCAGCATCCAGGAGCATACTGTGAGCACGCTGCAGGTGATTTGCTCTAAGTTAAAAAAGGAAACAAATCATTTCATCGCATCGGCAAGACTGCCAACAAATACGTGATTTTTGTAGTAAGCTAGTTTCCACTACATAAGTTGTGCAAAATAATTGTCGGGAAATCAACTCACTTGCGAGCAACTTGAGCACTATGCAGCCAGGACTTCCCAATCTCCCGTCTGATTTTTTCCACAGCGTCTGGTTGGATTCCCCTCACATTGTTGATTAGAAACTGAAGCATTACTCGCTGCAGTGACAACAAGGGTTCAAATGTGCGCAGGGAGCACTGTGAAAACTGAAGCCTCCGTTGCCAAGAGGTCAGAAGAGACTGGAAGTTGGCCCCTGAGGCGTCCATACCGTCGCAGCATAAGCAAAGGGCTTGCTCTAGTTCTGCCAGCATGTGCAGCCTCAAGATGTACTGGTAAGCCCTACGGTACGATCCTTGCTCCATGCTAGCCGCTGACAAAGGAGCAATCTGCTGTCGCCTCAACGACTGCAGAACCTGCTCAACTTGGTCTTTCTGACCTTTCCGAGCTGCAAGCATGGCTTGTCCTACCCCAACTCCCCATGCACCGGAGCGGCTTGGGGTGTCCACCAGAGACTCCAACTCTTCCCATTGCGCCAGCTGCCAGCAGGCCTCCACACGATACTCATTCACATCATCCTTCCACTCTGGACTGAAATGTTAAGTCAAAATAGTCAGACCATTTAAGGGTTTCTACAACCCCCATATGACTCACCGCTGAGCCATGAGACCATTAGCCAGAGCCAGCGCACTATGCGGCTGATCCAACGCAAGGTAACACCTAAGCATTCCTTGGAAGTAAATCTGTGGACAGCCCTTCCCTCGAGTGATCCGTTCGTAACAAGCCATGGCATCCTGTAGCCTCCCCGTGGCCTCATACGTCACGATCTGCTCCTCCAGTGTTGCCTCTTTCTCTCTCAGAGCCATTATTCCAGACACTGCGTCTGGGTCGTCCAATGCCACATACACTCTTTGTAAGAAGTCGAGCTGCCCCTGAAGCTGAGATGGGTCTCCCTTGATGTAGCTTTCGCAATGCATCAGTGCACGACTAAATGCATTGCACTGGAAAGATGCCTGTGCCAGCAAATCTTGTGGGATGCTGCGGAGAAAGTCAGACACCCGTCTATAAGGTGCTTCAGCTATGGTCGCACTCTTCAGAGCCATCCGCTTCTGAGCGTAATGCTTGCGCTTCCACTTCCCCAGGTGGTCCATAATAGAGAAAACTGTCTGGCAGCTCATGTGCTGCAGTTCCAACTGATCTTGCTCAGGTGAGTCCAACTGTGTCGCACCACCTTTGAGGACCGCCATGATCTCCTCCAGTACTTGCCCTTTATTTGATTCATCCCTATCTGTAAGGATACTCACTGGGAAAGGCAAAGTTGGTTTAGGCTCGAGTTTTACAACAAACAAACACCGGAAAACTCACCGACAATATAAGGCAACAGGTAAAGAACAATGCGAATGTCCCTCTTCATTGTTGGTGAGCACACCTTGAAGACCTGATGTGCAACCTTTGTCTGGACTTTATCTGACAATATTCCTGCCCACTCTGTAGCCCACTGGTTGAAAGACGCTCCCAATTTAGACCTGAAATAGAAGTTCATCCGTGAAACACAGCAAAAATTTGTGCAAGTATCAGCTCTTGGTATCAGTATTGTAAAACTCCCCACCTGTATATAGGAGAGATCAACTTCTTCGATCGAGATTGATTCACCAGCTTATAACGAGATGTCAAAAGTGGATGCAGGATCTCCTGAACATAATCCGGGAAGCGATTCCACAGTTCCACTTTTGAAGGGGGTCCAGAAGGACCTTGAATCTCATAAATCTTCAATATATCCTGCATGTATACAATAATAAAGTTGATAAGTTAGCAGCAAGGAAATTCAGCCGCACTTTTTAAAACATCACCTGAAGTGTTAGAGAGCAGCAGTCAAAGTCCTGAGTGTTTCCAGCGGCCAGAAAGGAGCGAGCCAGCTCTAAAATCAGGTCAAATGCGAAGTCATTTGTTTCGACAGACGTGTGCACCTTTGCCAATTCCACTGCAAATAAACGCAACATATCTCGTCGCTTAACAGAACTGGTATTGAAACAAGAACATTCGGCGATTTGTTACTCCAACATAGGTGGCATATTGGGTTCTCCCTACCAGTGAAGTCGTTCACAATTCCCAATCTTCCTGGATCAATGGCTCCAATTTCTCCCAGACATTCTCCACAGAGAAGACGCACACTCTCATCATTATCTCGGCATCCTGACATCAATTCATCCACAAGCTAAAAAAAGACACAAATGTGTAAACAGACAATCTTACTGAAAGAAAATGCATTTTTTTTTTCTTTTCATATTTCAATAATCACACTCATGATGGCATATCTGTTTTAAAAAGCTTCGTATGTGTATAGCATTACTCCTGCGCACTTTTTTCTTACTTTGGTCACTATTGGATCCATGCTCTCGCTTCCCAGAATCAGGTTGTGGAGGCCATCGCTACTGCTCTGCAGAAGTGCTTTCAGCTTGTTCAGAGCATGTTGTCTCACTTCCACATTCTCATGAGATATGCACTTAATCGCATGGTTCAGCACAGTCTTCAGGTCCGACTGGCTGGAAAAATTTGTTGCAAATTTTAGGTCGCAAATCTCCTCAGTTTATATAACAAATTATTTTTGAAAATCTTGCACATTTCAGAACTTTCAATTGGTCCCAGTTACCTTGAAACTTCAGAGTGAGACTTCAATAGCATGTTGATGTCCTGAAGCTCCGGAACCTCCGGCATGTAGTGAATTTCAGAGAAGTATTGGGCCATTGCGTGCTTGTTGTCAATAATTAAATGGTGCAGGATCTCCCAAGCTTGGGCCGGCCTTTGATTCAAAAGTGGCAGCAGAGTCACCACAATCTGGTTCAACAGTGGGCCCAAGGATTGGATGTGAACGCTAAAGGAAAAAAAAATAATCGCAATTACAGGTTGGCCACACAACAGGATAGATCAGCCGGCAATAAAAACTAGTAGCAATTTATTTTAAAAAAATTTAAAAACTCTCTCTCCATACTTCTTAACGAATGCCTCCCAGGCTTCACAGCTATCTTTCATGAGACCTTCATGCTTGAGGCTGAGAGCAGTTTTTAGGGTTGTAAACACCTTGAGCCGAACCCTAGTAAGGTACTTAGAACCCATCAGCTTCATCACCTCTTTGAGTGACCTCAATACGAGCTGTTTGGACTCAACTTTAACTGCCATTGCAAGCAGCTTGTTGTCTAAGTAAACCAGGACTCCTAAGAACCGATGGTTAATATACGCAGCCTGTAGGAAATGGAAATAATTTTTTTAGATATATGTACAGCTCTCAGTAATATTAACTTCAAGATGCTGAGCATATGTACTTACTATGTCCTCCAATTTCATGTCGTGCTTCTTCCCTGAGTAGTCATCATCTTCTCCGGCCAAGTCCCCAACAGCCCTAAGCACCTTTGAGCTGTTCTCAGCATAGTGTAACAACAACTGATTGCAAATCATTTGCAGCGAGGACCTCCTCAGGTTTCTTGCGTTAATCTCAGTCACCTTCTCCACATATTCCAGACACTTTCTAACAGTAGACTTGTTCCTGTTTAGAAGCAGGTGAGGGTACAGGTACTGGAACTGGTCCGTTAGAATGTTCCGAATTGACACGTTCAGCAGATCGGATAGAAGGTCCATCATGGGAGCCACCTCGGATTGGGTGGCCACCAGAGGAACCAGATGTGGCAGAATATGATGGATGTGGTGCGATAAAAATGTATGAACACCTCTGACTCCTAGCACACTGCTGGAGGCGCAGAGGTAGTTAGTCACTGCATCTTTACCCTTAGGGAGCAGCTTAACCATAGTCTCCACTATGAAGCAACACACTTGCGGCTTATATTGCGCAAGCAATTCAGGAGGGGTAATCTTGTGTGACTTGGAGATTTCTCTGGCGTGATCCATTGCAGTTGACTGGATAATTGGTGATGGTAGCGTTAGGACAGTAAGGAGAAGATACAACACTGGCAACTGTACGCCTTCCACAGGAATCCTGAAAAGACACAGGCGGACGAGTCAGAACACCTGTATTTGAATAGTGCAGGAAATAAAACTGTAACTCACTGTCCGATATCCTTAATGGCTGCCATAAATTCCAAAACAAGCATCACATCTTGCTTTTTCATGGCCGACTTCATCTCCTTTCCGAGACTCTGAATCACCACTGATTTTTCACCATCCAGCTTCCCTGCTTTGATCTCGTGGATAATCAGCATTCTGATTTTCCCTAAGACTTTCTGCCTAAGTTCTTCTGGGCTTTTCGTCAAATCCTGAAGGATCGCTTCCAGTGAGCTGCCAGGAAGGGCAAGCCCATGTGCAGCTATGGGGACTAAGCAATCAGTCACCTTTGATCTGACATCAGGTTCAGGTCGGGACAATAGCTTCATAATGATCGGTACCAAAGCGGCAAAGTCATGCTGAGAAGTAGCAAACGTCACCATTGCGGAAGCTGTTTTGCACTCGTCACAGGTCAAAAATGTTGACACTTCGCCACTCTGAAATGTTCTATACAAATGGACCAAGTCAGGCATAAGTCTAACATTCTTACGCTTTACTTCTCATAGCGTACCTGGTGACACGTGTGGTCTTGCTAATGATGCAAATCAAGTTTGGTAGGATTCCAGCAATGTTCATCAAAAACTTCCCTTCTTCTATTGCTGGATGTAAAACATCGCCGATGAGGTGAGCAGATGAGGATCCACCAAAATGCAAGGCAAAAGGAATGCACTGGATAATTTGGGCAATGACCATCGGATCTGCCTCTGATGCTGCGGCTTTCAGGACTCTCATCCGCCATCCATGTGCCACTTCCTTCGGAAATAAGCACATCAAATCCAAGCCCTCCACCTTTAGAGCCACATCAATCTCGAGATAACATGCGGCACTAATCTTGGCAAAGTCAGCCTGATTGTCACCCAACTTCAGGTCCAGCCATTTCATTTCTACTGCCATCCACGGGAGGGTTAGAAATGCAACACATATGTTTTGCGATAAGTCCTCCTGCAATGCACTGGCTTGAATCAGATGGCAGCAGCCTTGCAGGACGTGGTTCAATATCTTCTTTGCTATGTGTAGGTCAGGAAGTGCCGCTATAATGGTTTTAATGCAGGATTGAAGCCAGTGATGGATATGCTCCGGGGTGAAAAAGTTAACTATCTCGTCTCCCACGCGGCCATGTGAAGTTGCAGCACATCTGAGAAGTATTTTTTAATGAATAGAAAATTACACTTTCAACGCCTTGTTCCCAGTACTTTACAATACCATACCTGAGTACAGCTTGAATATGGTCGAGTTTGTCCATCAAATTGTCAGAGGTTGACTTCTCAAGGTCTTGAAATATGACAACAACTAGTTTCCAGATTGGGCTGACTTCCGATACAAACACCGTCATATCCACATGCTTCTTATCCGCAAGTTCGTTTGCGATTTCCTTCGCTACAATTTCGCTCAGAAGATCACCATACGCCTGGATAGACAAGTTGATTCGTTCAGATACTCTTTTGACCAGTACGTCAACAAGACTCACCTCCAACTTGCCCATATTACTCATAAGAATGGGACCAACATTGCTCGCCAGCTCAGTGACACAGCTTGGAAATGAACTCCTCTGCACCAGCTCACTAATTGCAACACAGACGGCCACCTGCAGCTCATCTGATCTCTCGGGAAGTCTGCTGACATATTTTGACGCAACCTTCAGGAAGTAGTCCTGGCACAGAGGATCAAACGTGTCCACGCAAAGAGCCAGCTGATAAAAATGTCAAATTGCAATTATCGAATCATGGTCCACCCCAAACACATGCCATACTTCTCTCAGAAATCCGCAGAATATCTTCTCAAACAATTTTAGGTCCTCTTGCAGAACTGTTGGTGACGTCAGGTCACGACTGGTCACAAAATCTAACAACGTCTCCAAGCATTCAATGAAGTGGGTCTGGGTTTTAATATGTCTCGAAGGACCAACGGACTTCAGAAAACATGCCATGCATCTCAGTGCTTCTCCTTTCACTCCGAAACTTCCCTCCAGCAGCAAGTTGCACAAGGTGTCCCAAATATTATGCAAGGTGAGGTCACAGTAACCCTTTGACCCCTCTACGCCTTCAGCCAAAACCTGCAGCATGGCCTCCTGGGTCTTGATGCAGGAAGATATCCGGGTGAATTTTATCGGCTGAGCTTCAAGCTTCAGGTCTTTTAAATCATCCGGTTGCACTTGGAACTGGGTCAGCGTGAAGTTGGTCTCGGTTTCAGAGGCGAGAGCATCTGCCATAGACTGAAGTTCTGCAACCACAAAATTAAAATCTATTAATAATAAAGTAAGAGGAGCATTGCATGTCCTTTATGAAAACATTACATAACACTGGATGGTGTTATGCAATAATGGGTCAACCCGCAAAAATGTCAAAATTGAGTTAAGCCTAGGAACATACACCCAAAAGGTAGTACTTCATTCAGTTAAAATCAAGCTGGCGATATCTGCATAAATGACCGAAAAGAACACGGAATTAATTTCACAGGTATGACCTTCAAAGCCCTTTTTCTCAAAACTGTTCTCATGTGGGTTGACTCATTATTGCATACCACCGTCCAACTAGAGCAGTGGTTTCCAACCTGGGGGTCGCGGGCAGGGTCGCGGGGAGTCGCGAGCCTTTGTTCAACTTTTTTTTTTGCAATGTCTGTGTAAATTGAACCATTTTTGCAGCCGTACAGAGGGTATGTTTTCTGGAAATGGGTCAGTTGTGGAAGGGGCCGGGAGGGGGGGGGGGGTCGCACATTTATGAAAACATGTTTAGGGAGTCGCAGTTGATAAAAGGTTGGAAACCACTGAACTAGGGTGTTTCTTAACAGGCACACTGAATTTTATGAATTGAAGCCAAAATGTGGTATTTAAAAAAACCCATGCTTCGACAGGATTTACTTGTAATACTTACCATTTAAGGCACGGACGTAGAGCATGACCAATTCAGAGTACCAAGATGGGTCGTAAGTTAGAATCAACCGTAGAATCTTCCCTTGGAGCCGTACGCTATCATCGTAGGCCAGACGAGACTGCGTGTAGCCAAGGAGGCTCAACATGCAGCCCAAAATCCATCTAGTGAACGCTGCAAAAAAAAAGAGGTACACATCAGCACACAAAATCCAACAACTTTGCATTTGAATGTTGATACCTCGACACAGTTTTTGCTTGGACTCCAGTTGTTCCGGAGACAGTCCAGCGTGGGGCAGCTGGACAAAAACTTCAGGATACTCGCTGCAACCGCTTGAGAGACACTCCAGCAGCACCTTCAGGTGCGACCTGTCCTTCGAGTCCATGACGGTGGTCACTGACTGTGCGAACATCTGTCGGAGGTTGTCCACCGACTTGCCCACATCCGACTCCGGAAGGGCTTCTTCTTCAACTTCCATAATATTATCCTTTTCTTGACTGCAATAATTGAATACATTTTATTTTATTTTTTTGTATTATACTATAGTAGGGACAAGCTAACTTATGGGTTTTGGGAGGTGGCTTGTGACCTTTGCAACCACAATTAGCCCCGCCCCCTGCTGAGTTACCAATTGCGTTAGTGTAAACAAACTCATCTCATTCTTGAGGTTTTAGAACATAACGGCCCATCTCCTTTGAAATCGAATCCTGATAGGTCGACCAGTAGGGGGCGTGGCTTGGTTGCCTAGGACACTAGCCACCTCCCAAAACCCTAGAGGCAAGCTAACTTATGGGTTTTGGGAGGTGGCTTGTGTCCTTGGTAACCATAATGAGCCCCGCCCCCTATTGGTAGACCAATCAGCATTCGATTTCAAAGGAGATGGGCCGTTATGTTCTAAAACCTCAAGAATGAGATGAGTTTGTTTACACTAACGCAATTGGTAACGCAGCTGGGGGCGTGGCTAATTATCGTTGCCAAGGTCACAAGCCACCTCCCAAAACCCATAAGTTAGCTTGTCCCTAACTGTAGTCAAGACAGGTCAAGACATGCTTTGCACTGTTGGCAACCCGATTGGCACTGAGCACACTGCTGCCAACCGATTTCGCAAATTGTGCCTATTCAATACTTCGTTAGTGTGAACCTGCGGTTGGCAATGCCGTTCCAGATGTGGACCGGGTCTAGCACCGGCCCAGTTCCATCGTGGCCGTGTGAACGGACCTCATCTTACATTTTCCCCCACCAAATTACCACTCCTTTTTTTTTCTCAGATGCCGTGATTGAACGGGCCATACCTGGCTGGCATCCCGCAGTCGTCACCGGTCGTTCTGATGAGACACCAGGCCGTCAACCACACAAAGAGAATCGCTCCGGTGCCGAACAATCCCCGCCATCTTTTCGATCAAAAAATCCAGGTGGCAGCACTGTCGATAGAACGTTACGCATCTGGCACCCCCCATCTTTACATTTAAACTGTTTTTAAATATAGGAAATTAACAGCCAGTTAGTGTTAATTATCTGTTGTCGTGATTTAATAGGCAGCTGATTGTTTAATTGGTTTGTAGTAATGAACCGGTTTCCGGATTGATCTGGCAACTTGTGGTCCACGGAGGTCGAGTTGGCCACTTTTTCAGTGTTCCTCGTGGACGCCTGGACGGTTGTGGTCACCTCTTCTTCTTTTCCTGTAGACCTTTTCTCACTGCCAGGCAACACACACAGGAAGGATGGTGCACCAGAAGCAGTCCCGTGGGTTCACCAGGGAGGAGGAGCTGCTCCTGCAGGACTTCAGCAGGGACGTCTCCACCAAATCGTCCGCACTCTTCTACGGAAATGCATTCATCGTATCGGCCATTCCAATATGTAATAATTAATTTAAGGCTTTCTTTTAGTTCAGTTTTTTTTAAATTAAATGCCAATTAAATAATATTAATAAGGGCAAGTTACGCTGCATGACTAATAAGTAAGTTTGCCACAAGTGTAATGAGAAAATTCATATACCGAGTACTGTATGTGTTCATTTTTGGCTGCTTACTAATTAACTTAATTAATTAATTAATGAAAAGGCTAATTAGAATGTGTGCATTTTCAGGGCTGTTCTGGCGCATACACATGATGGACCTCCAGGCGTCGGCCATCCTTTTTGTAATTGTGACGTTGGTCAGCACCTACTTGGTTGCGTTTGCGTACCGAAATACCAAGTTCATCCTCAAGCACAAGGTTTGTGTTTGGAAATTAGTTCAAAAGTACATTTTATGATATGCCATATAAAGTTCCGACATAACCATTTCCCCCCCTATTAATTACACGTAAAGGTGCGTTTACATGTGAGCAATGTCATCGGCGAGCGATGAATGTGAAAGTAACAATCGATTTACGCTTCAAACAATACTGGTTACTTTGGTTACGCACCAATGTTATTGCTGGCGATGGCATAGCGCAATCAAATTGGTGACATGTAAACGCACAATTTTCGTCGTAACCATAGTTAATCATTAGTAACTATGGTTACAACTGGTTACGACGAAAATTTGACTTACGACATTTGATGAATCCACCCCCTGGTGCAAGTGAGAAAATTAATCGTCGCATGCCGTAACACGCAATTGAAGAACATTGTCTTTATGTGATCTCGACTTACAGGTGGCCGTAAAGCGCGAGGAGGCGGTGACGATGGAGATCAACAAGAAGATGGCAGAGGACAAGAGAATGAGCCGAAAGGAGAAGGACGAGCGGATTCTGTGGAAGAAGAATGAGGTCGCTGACTACGAGTCCACCACTTTCTCCATCTTCTACAACAATGCACTCTTCCTGGCTCTCATTATTGTTGCCAGCTTCTACCTTCTGAAGTCCTTCTCGCCTGCTGTGTATCCTTTTTATGGGAATTTTGGTGTAGGCATAAGGGTAAAGTGGGTCCTAGATTAACTGAGTCAAACTTTCATCATGTTCATAGATGTTGATCAGAATCCCTGCAATATGCATGCATGTTTTGGTCACAGGTACAGCGCAGGAAAGAAACGACGATCTGACGTCATCATTTTGTTCACATGCAACAATAGGCGTAAACTGTTGTTTTTGTTGACACTGTTTACTCTTATTTTTGTGTGGCGATGACGTCATATCGTCGTTTCATTTTCCACGCAGTATATTATGCTAATTAATTCCTTACACAAATTGGTGCCAAAATGGACAAGTACAGCATTATCTCCTTCCAGTTTTCTCTTTGGAGGCTGTAATTGTATTTTCAACGCAAGAGATTTTTATAGCAAAATCTACATGGTCGAGAGATCATTTTCAGTGAAAAAGTCAGATTGCGACCTTTACGGTACTCTATTGTGTATTAATCACTGCTAGGTTGAGCTAAATGTCAGTCATGCAATTATACCTTGGCTTCCTTAACACATTATCAGTAATTACGTGTTGTCTGTTGGCTCTGCTGGTGGTCTGCTGGCGCTACTATCGACTGGAACAAAATAATTTCTTTTGTATGGAAAAAAATAATAATTTGGCGGCAATAAACACCGCCACGATAATATTCAACAATCCAGAAATTCCTTTTCTCTTTAATTCTACAATATTTTTTTTCATAGGTGCTGTTGGGAGGGGATGAGGAATTGCCTCGGTTTCTGCTTTTTTTTTTGCGGATGCACAGAAAATAGACTGTCATTTTGAATTCCTGGAGAAAGCTTGAACAGTGCGTAATTTTTTTAAATACAGAAGTGCTTTTGGAGGTGATGAAAAAAATAAGCGTAGTATGCAGTTTTATGGTACTTACAGCCAATAAATGGTTGTGTATTTTTTTTTTCAATAGCATGGGAGTGGAAACACTTGTTTTTTGGTCCAAAAAAAAACTGCTTAACAAAACTACACACAACACGAAGAGCATTATCATATCATTACGTCTCTTTACACACACTTTTTTTTTTCCTTTTGTCATAAAATCATCGATTGACTTCCCAAAAAGCAAAGACTCTTGTCATGTGCAGAACTTTTTGTCACAAGTTCGCGAATAAATAGCATGTACATAAAACATCACTTTAAAAAAAAAGAGAGAGCAAAAAAAAACTTTAAAAAATTGGGAACAAAACAAATTTACATTGATTGATGGTATCTCGCAAAGGGTACAAAAAAATGTCCTGAACACACTTGACACTTATATGTGTGGGAAGGGTGGGAAGGAGAGGTAGGATACGTGCATAGGGAGATATGTCACTTTTTTTTATTTTGGAATGTTTAGTATAACTGGTGAGGGAGGCTATTGTCACGTTTTACTTTTTTTTTTTCGGTCTGTCAAAATAATAATAATTTTTTTTTCTCTCCCCGAGTCCTGCACCACCAGTGAGATAAAGAGAGCTAATTCGTACCACATTCTTGCTCATCAGTCACTGTCAGTTGCCGACAAGTACTGTCATCACCGTTCATACCATACGCAGTGTACAGGGTGAGCCTTATTGCCAGCTTGTTTTTGAATCTTTTGATTGACTTACCAAGAGATCTTTTGAGAATGTTTTCAGGCACAGAATTTCATTGACTGTGAGATTCAGTGGATGTTATTGAAGCTGGTACCGAGAATTATTTCCGACTCACCTTGTACATGATCATTGTTACAAGCGACTGCACTTATTGTTACAACGACTGAGCTCTTTGTAATTATTTTGCGACTGGGCAAAAAAATTGACGAACTTTTTTTTCTCTTCCACGACCGTTAGAAACAATTTGGTTACAGGTGTACCAATGACCTCAGATCCTTTCTGTAGATGCAGTACTGCCAAAAAAAAACGTTACCACCGGCAACGCTAGCGTACTTGCGACCACTGTACATGCGGAACTGTCACTCGACCCAAACCTTCTTTCTGAACAAATCACTGTCCACCTCCTTCCACTTGTCAAACAGGCGTGACAGTTATGGCCTCAATGTCACTGTTGGACTTGACCCTTCTGTGCTTGTCTGAGGAGGCCACAGAAGCAGCGGAAGTTGCTCCTGAGGCCACCGAGGAGGAGGAGGAGTCTCCGGGAGGAGAGTAAGCCGAAGCAGCTGCAGAGACACTCCCAGACTGTGAGTGGACTGGTGCTGCGGCTGACCTCGGCCTTTCCAGGGTCCCGTAATGGCTGTTTTGCGACTCGTATCCAGGAGACCTCGCGTACTCCTGCTGTTGGCGCTGCAGCTCCTGCTTCACTTTCAACCCCAGTGCCCTGCTTAGCGAGCCCTGCAACAAAACAATGTCTTAGCCCACTGCTAAAAATACCGAATTGCAAAAAATCCCCCACAGGCAAATGTACCTGTGAACTTCTCCATGAGGCAAACTACAAAGAGGACAAGCAAAAAAGTTGTGTGACAAACAAGACAAAATGCCCAAATTTCGCTACACACATGCAAACACTACGTTTCGGTTTAATCTATCGACTAGTCATGATATCAGAGAGACGTAGAAGAGTATAAATAGAAACAAAAAATTTTCACTACATGAGAGGAAGAAAATGCCAACCTTTTTTGTGAAAAGGAGGCTGCTTGCCTTGTTTAAGGGAGTTCCCATTGAGTAAGAAGAGAGAGAATCAGTTTGAGGTATATAATATACAAAGAAAAAGAGCTCGCATCTCTCACAATCTCTCTCGCTCGCTTTCTCTCTTTTTAAGTTGTTAATATTGTTTTGCTTTTTTTTCGGGGAGGAAATATCCACAGGCAGTTCATACAACACTCACAGTACACAAAACAATCTTTGTGGCAAGGGGGCGGAAAACATTACGATGCAAAAAAGTGTGTCAAATAGTGCAAATATGTCATCAATATACCAAAAAGAACATGCAAAGAAATTCAATACAGTGTGATTTACCTACAAGGGTTTAGGGAGAAACACTGCACAACGATACCTTTTCATTAATTATTTTTCTTTTGCAAAAAGTGTTGCGACTAACTCGAACTGAATAATTTCACATGTGGCGAAAAGTTTTGAGCTAGTCATAACACTTTTAAAACATACAAAGGTATCAATCCCATACTTCTTATTAGAATACAACTACCATCTATCAAATTATTATTTTTTCACCCTGGATAAACGGTATCACCCCTCAAAGATAAAAATGATGGGCGTCCTTACTCTAAGGCTGGACCGGCGCTTATCGGCCTTGGAAGAAGTGCTGGCTGACGACGAGTCCCCCCCTCCCGCAACTGCCCCACCACTCACTACCCCTCTTTCCCTGTCCCTCTCCTGCAGCCCACTGGCGTACGACCTGGAGAAGCTGCGGCCAAGGCTGCCCCCTCCTGCCAGCTTCTCCGCTCGCTTTCTCTCCGTCCTCGATATCCGCATCTGGTGCTCTAGTGAAGCTCTGCAACCAGGGAAGGAATCAGATGCAAATTATTTGTGCAGAGCAACGATGGCACAGAAAGGAGGGGCAAAAAAAAAATAAAGTCTCGTGAGGGTTTAGGGGAGACATATCTAACTTGGCATGTACAGGGTGAGTCACTCGTTGCCATGTCATTTCCTACTGAAATGTCTTACTTTTTGAAGGCAGTCACTCACCATGTAATTGTCACTACCATCATGCATGAGCACCCTTCCACATATGCATGCGCACCATGAGTCAGTCGCACACACACACACATCCACACACGCATTCAGCAAGAGTGATTTAGCGTGATTATGTGGTGCATATTTTTTTCAATATCAAAAATCGAGCTGCGCACATCACATGCATTCATCGGAGCGCAAAAAAAATTTTAACTCTCTTTTTTTTTTTTGACATGCAGACGTGAAAATGTTGGAAGAGTGTGTGTTGTGAAGAAATAGGTTATTTTTTTAATTTTATTTTTCATAGCTAATAAAAACACGGTGGAAGAAAAAGACAAACCTTCCATGAGTAAATGCCTGAAAGTATATTCAAACAGCACGAGAGAAAAGAGAAAGTAAAAACTACCGTAAGACATCATGGACGTGACAATAAATCCGGGAATTAGTACAACAACTTAAACACAAGACAAATGGTATAAAAAACACAGCACTTGTACTATATAATTGGTTTCAACGCCTAATTGTGACCAAATTACGTTTCTCAACAAATGTGAGAGTGGTAATAATAACAAGACTACTAACCAAGTGTGCAGCATGATCTCTCAAAGTGCTTGCTAATAAAACTTTCACCTTATCAAAAAACAGAACTAGCAATTTAAAAAAAAAAATGACCATCCAACCCAGCCACTGGCAGTCAGTGAAAAAATTGAAGGAAAAGTGAACGAGTGTGAAACTAACCTGGCGGGCTGCACCAACCCTTCCAGTTCCGTAGTGAGATGTCTCCTGATGATGTTCTTGGAAGGTGGAATTCCCAGAGCGGTGGCCATGGTGTCGCCGTTGAAGCTTGGCTCCAGAACCACCAGGGCCCCATGAACACCACTGTCTGCTAGACAGGGGGGGATGGTCATGTCCGTTAGGTTTGGTCCTTTTGTTTGCCGAAAAGTGTCAGCTAGGCGATAAAATATGGACTCACCTTTGAGGTTGTCTGCATACTCTCCTAAATCGATTGTCTTTGCCCACTTTATGAACCTCTGGTTGGTCCATACGAGAGGGTCTGAGTCTGCATGTTCACACTGTCGCCTCCTTTCGGCCAATGCCTTTGGAAAGAACGAAACATTCAGTAACCGTGATTTGAACACCGTTTAATTACTGGGGTAGTGAACGCACCTGCCGATCGTACTTCATCATTCTGAGCAGGTGAATCCCATGCACTATGGAAGCTTGGTGAAACTTCCTGGTGACCCCAAGGTACTTCTCAAGTTCCTTCTTGCTGAGGTGATCCAACAACCTCGCATCCACTAGACTGGCAGTAAAACTGTCCGCATACTGGGGCAGTCCGATGTCCGGGAGCCATTCGCTGGCCACCCAAACGTGGCCAAGTTCCCCTATCCTGGGGAAGCGAATCAGGGCCGGGTTCCGATGCTCCTCAATGGCCAGCCTTAGCTTCTTCCGGTGCATCGGATGGGCTATGCCAAGACCGGCTTCCAGGTCTGAATCGGATAGTTCCAGCAGCACTTTCCCGCTCTTGATGTTCTCTGCGCAGCACAGGCCGTATTGGGGCATGCCCAAGGTGATCTCGAGCCAGGCCAGGACCGTGGCTGCCTTCCACCGCTCCATTGGGATCAAGGAAGCCTCCTCTAGCAAGCGCAGCTTCTCCGTATAACTCTCCTCCGTCAGAGGAGATGCACAGAGGGAGCTCTGGGGGGACCAGCTACTGCGCTTCTCCCCTTCACCTGACATCAACCAAACATTAATGTAGACAAGAACATCCCAAAGGGGAATGAATGCACTTTCTCACCATCATATCCACTCGACTCGACGTTTTTCCTGTGTCTGCTTCGTGCAAACACTCTGGAGATGCTCCCCCAGGTGCTTCCCTTGCTTCCAAGGCGTCGGTGGCTCTTCTTCCGGTACTCCAGGCTCTCTGTCACGTTGCAGAGGTGCTCGGCAGACCTGCTCAAAAAATTAAAAGCACTATGAAATAACTGAACAAAAAACGCAGAAAAGCTTGTGGTACCTTGACAGAACTCCATGGTCTGTGGCCCTAGACATGACACTGAAGTTGAGTGGTGACAGTGACGGACTGTCCTTTGGTGTGTTTGTAGCTGTAAAAATAATTTAGTTCAAAAGTCATTACACTGAAAGAGTCTTTCTGTTGTACAGGGGGTTCAGGAAGCGGCTAATTTGATTTATAGAAATTTCTACAATTTAAAACCTCATTCAAAACATTTTAAAACCTGAGAAGCAGTGTATGCTGCAAATATTTGTTAGCCACTCACTGAATCCACCACATCATACAGCAAGAGACATGTTCAGGCAAATGCAACCTTTACGATGCAATCCGCAACACCTCGTATGTTATTAGAATGCTGCAAAATCCCATTTAAAAATGTTACCGCCTTAAACCATGATCACACATGCAATACATCTGAAAAACAATGTACGTGTGAGACGTGCAATGTGAAATGGAGAGACAGCACAGAAAGGAACATAATAGAGCCAAAACATACATGCAAACATATGTGTAGCAGTGATGGAAGAAACCATAGAGACTGAGTCCGCATCTATACCAGTGTCATCTACTGTGATAGTGGGAGCACCTAAAATGGAATAAAGTTGTCAATAATTACTGATGTCATTGTGAAAATTTTGTTTCTTGATCCACGTTCGTTTTAAAAAGAAAATAGTCGGGAAGGAGCGGAGTCCCACTCAGCTTCATTGCGTACCAGCAGTGTGAGTAATCTTACCAAAATTATGACCAATCATACGTGACATCAACTCACTTTCTGTTCGATAAGATCACGGTCTTATAATACTCGGATAAGAGCAATGTGCATTGTGCAGAAACAGTGTGGAAAAAAAAATTGTGAGTTTTAACACCTGCCCATCTCGTGAGTGGTGACGATTGCAAAAACAATATCTGAAGCAACTATCAGCAAAAAACAACAACCCAGCAGTGATAAAAAGGGAACTTTTCTACAGTGTGGGCAACATTCGGGGGAAGAAGCTGTGCGCCTTGGGGGAAAAAAAACAAAAACTATCAGATTAGAAACATGAACTCTCACCATCAGTGGTGCAGTCTGATATGTTTCCCCCACCCGAATTCCTGCTGGACTCCCTGTCGGACCCAATCCTGACTCCTGAATCCACGCTGCTGCCATGGTCCGTGTGCCCATGTGGTCCGAGGCTGTTCATCGGTGTCAATGTGCTGGGGGTAGATGGTCCATTTAGCTTGGAAGACACACTCAGGGTATCTTGGTCCGAATAGTAGCCCAGCTGGGCCAGCTGTCTTCTTGCCTGCAAATGAATTGACGGTTCATGAATGAAGAATACATGCATAATGCTCATGTAATTTTTGCTTAATCCTGTATTTTTGTTTCAAATAATGGATTTGTTCAGTGAGCAGAATGACTGCGTTACAGGCTTTGCATATTTTTTACAGTGGGACATCTGGAAAAAAATAGTATTAATTAGCATAAGACTTACATCCAGGAGCTCGTCCTGTAGTTGCTTGAGCTGAGCTTCCCGCAGGTTGAGCTGTGCAGAGAGAGACAAGGAGCGCTCTGCTTCATCTCTGGCATGCTTAAGTATGGTCCACTTCTCCCTTTCGGTCTCATCCCGTTCAACTGCTAGCTGACGGAGTGACTCGTCACTCTCCTTCATGCGCTGGAAATCAAAGAGTACATGAGTTGAGCTGATCATAGGCAGCCAATCTAATCATCTTGGGGACTGGTGTCCATCACTTTCAATTCCACGTTGAAAGCTGTGTGACTTTATCTTCACGAGTGAACAAGCCCACACGCTGTCAGTCACATTGCATTGTGCTACTGACCTGCTCATAGTTCCTGATGAAGTCTCTCAGCTCCTTCTCCTTGTCTTCCAAGGTGCCATAAAGCTGCTTCATCTGATTTAGGAGATCAAACTTTTCCGCTTTCAAGCGTTTCCTGTCAGCTTTAAGGGCTGCAAATAGGCAAAAAAAGGCAACTCTTTACAAACAACCCATGATATTACCAAGGCTGCTGACATGCAACTGAACCGTACAACTGCAAGGGCATTAATTGGCAATGGCCCTGCAATCACTATAGCCCCCTGCTTTCCAACCCCCATCAAATCAGCGCAATCTGCATACATAAGGTGGGGCAGTTCATCAAGCTCCATTCTACGGGGGTAAAGTCTATTAAACTGGCTTTGGGTTTAGGAGGACTGGGTTTGGAGGGAAAATCGAGGGCAATTATTCCTTCCACGTATCGATGGGAAGGGGGGGTAGGACCTTCCCTTTAATGGCGCCGGCGCCTCCTTTCTCATTTCCCACTCCAGGCATTCTCTCTCTCTTTTTTTTCTGTCTCGCTTTTTTTCTTCTTCTTTTCAGAGCGTAAAGGGCGAAGAAGGAAACTAATGGTTCCTGAGCTGCTTCATCCTGCAGAGTAATCGTCCGCCGGGGGAGATAGACAAACGTGGGTATTGCAACCCGGAGAGACAGAAGGTCCCAGAGAACCCCCCAACATTTTAGGTAGGCGTCGCCGGGCGTCGCATTATCTAGTTTGTCGACGCAGAAAGCCTTTGCCTTCACGCTACTATAACACCCCCTCTTCGATCCCCTCCTCCTATCGACTACACAGCTTTTCATTAAAGTGTCCTCAGTGTCTATATAAACAATGAAGGTGTATGGAGAAGGAGGCAAATTGGTGGGATTATCCCTAAGAGCATGGGAGGAGTTTAATGGAGAGAAAACGAGGGCACATTATCCTTAAAATTACAGATTGTTCACACCATCAATAAGTTGGTGTGGTCAACAATATTGTCAATCAGTAGACTTATCGGTCGATAATCATAGCGACTGAAATAGCCCGCCAATTTACCTAGTAGTACTATTCTTCACGCACAGATGGCTCGGCCTACCCTTGCAGACTCCTGCCACTCTCATGTTGTGCGAGAGATAATAGAAACACGGACAAACTTCTGGAACTGAACGATTAGGTAAGGCCTACATTTAAAGAATTTGTTGGTTGCTCCTCTTGTGCTGGAGAGCAATTATGGCAAAAGTGATTTATGGAAGGCATAGCAGCTGGGAAACCGAGAGATTCGAATGGCTGGGATTTCATATTGAAATTCCGAGGTGGGAGTTAGATTTTCTCTTCCCCAGAAGTCGCCTTTTGGCCTGCGAAAATTCATGAATCATCCACCACATCGACAAGGTAGGGGGGAGAGAAAGAGACTAAGTAAATCTCTGGCTTGCTTTTTTGGCCAGGAGAGATGTGATGCTGAGAGTGCCAGGAGAATGGGATGGAGAGAGGGGGGGGATTCCCATCTTTCTCCAAGTATATATCAAGTGATAGGATTCGAGTTATTGAGGCGCGCCGGAATAAGGGGGCCCAGGAAATTCCGGAGGGAGGAAAAAGAAAAGGTCTAGTCTCGAAATCCAATCGCGTATAGTAATAGAATCAAAAGGCATCAACATGTCTCTCACGTCGATATTAATCCAGGACAGATTCTTCCTCTTTTTCTCGGAATAAAATAATACAGTATATAAAAACTTATTTGCCCTCTTTTTTTCTCTCTCTCCGTACTTGCGTGTTATGGCTCTGTTGCAGGGGGCCCCCCAATTTGCATGAAAGAAATTAATTCAGTCGGGCTACTTTTTTCCCGATACTCTTTTACAACGTAATGATACGTTCCCTTTGTAAAACCCATTGGAATGGAACCATGATCGTTAATGGGCCCCCAAAACTCTACCTTTACATCTTAGAAGGGGAAGAACCCGAAGAACCGAGCCAGGTCACGCAATTCTGCCAATAAAAAGGGGGGTGGAAAGAAGTGGTGTCCTCCCTCCTCCTTACTCGTTTCATAAGAATAAAAAGAGTATTTGAATTGGTACTGTACCTGCCAAGGCTTCTTTGGCATGCTTGAGCTCAGTCTCCAAGCTTTGTACTTTAGGACGCAGGTTGCCGCCGTCTTCCATCTGCAGCATGGTCCTGCTGGAGTCTCGATTGCGTCTGAGGTCCTCCACTTCCTTCTGCAGACTTCGGTTGTGCTGCTGGAGCTTCTCATTCTCCTGGGACAGAGACGACACTCGGTCCATGGCCGACGACGGCGACGTCTGCTCTCCGTCAGTGCCTGCATGGCAAATTGAGCACAAATCTGATTAATTAAACAGTAAATGTACCAGGCAGCCAACCCGTCAATTACACTCGTCATGTTTCCAGCAGCATCATTGTTACCTTCAGCATCGCTCCAGCACGTGCTGGAATCCATTTCCAAACTAGGCCCCTCAGCCTCGTCACTCGCGTCGTTACTAATATCATTGTCCAGATTGGCGTCGTCAACCTCCTCCAACGTCCGTGTTAACATCTCCCACTCAGGAGATGTCGAGTAACACACCGAGGAATACTCAGTACTCGACTCTTTACTCTCGGTATCCATCAGCTGCCGGATAAATCTCCCAATCAAAAGGGGCTCCGGATAATATTTGGTCAACGCGTTTCGTCAGCCCTTTTGTCAATCTCAACTACTGCCGAGGTTGTTTACTATCGGGGAAAAGACCTCTTAATGCCACCGAATGTTGCCAAAACTTCCCCAGGAAGTGCATTCCACCGTGACTGGCGCGGTTTATTGGATAACTCCCCCCCCCCCCAANCCCCCCAACCCAACCCCACCCAACTATAGTCCCATGCTATCGAGTTTATCGACCACTTTCGGCTGATGATGCGAATTCCACAATATTTAGAAGCCTATAGAGTGCCACTGATTAATACATAAACCTCCACCTTATCAACAATAACAGGGACGATGAACTTGTCCGTTTTTTAAAACCCACTCAGTTCACGCAACACTTAGCATTCCATCTGATTTGCTTATCAAACATGCATTTAGACCCGTGGAAAACTTATTATTATCCCTACTAATGATTTTGGGAGACCGGTTCAAAATAAACGGGGTTGCCCACATGATACCCCAACCGGTGCTATAATAAGGGGAGGGCTATAGAGTACGTCTACCTTTGACTTTTTGCTCGGCAGACGCTTCGTCTCATTAGCTATTCCTACTCTCTCGCAACTTGCTTGTGCAAACTCAGTCCATTTCAAAATGGGGAGCTCTAGCCATTTTAACCGCCGCCACTTTCTTTAATTAAAAAAAAAGAAGAAGAAGAAGAGAGCCTGCACTTGCTGCTTGGATGGAACGTTTTCCTTATACCGTTTGATCAGCCTCGGTAAAAGTACCTGAAGTTCGGAGAGCTCCAACAGAATTGTTCAAAGGTACTCTGGACAGAAGCTATATATTTACTCTAAGTGAAGTAACGTTTGTTGTAACGGTCTATGAAATGTTAGATATGCAAACAAGTATCTCATCCGGATATTAAGCGATTATTCTAACAAGATTTACAAAAAGAAAAATATTACTCCGAACATTTTTATTTATTTATTTTTTCATCCCTGGCTGGTTAATTACTGTTGTAATTGTAAGAGAAGGGCGTATCCATAATTAGGCCACCGATGCACATTACTTTTCATGATGATCCGTAGATTTAAACTTTGCTCAACTAATACTCCGCTGCACTTCCAGTTATATCCGATAAGCGTCAGGATTCCAAAAAAACTAATCGGACCAACTTCGGCAGGTGACATTTCCCTTGGGAGGAGGGGGACAAAAAGTGACGAAAAGTGACCAAGTTGGGGAATCGAAGTCTCCTTGTTCCTTTTCTTAGTTCTTCTCCCCTCCCCTCTAATTCACTCACCCTTTCCATCCAAGGAAAAGAAGCTTTCGTTCCATCCTCATGGGGAGGAGACCCAGAATGGGAAGTGGAGGAAGAAAAGGAAGAGGAAGACATGGAGGGCGATGCCACATGAGAATCGGAAGTTGTCAGCACCACGTTATTTCCTGCCCCTTCATTCCACTCCTCACGAATCGACTCGAGAGGATTGGCCAGCACCTCAGCCTGGGTCACGTAAGTGGTCGACGACCCTGGTTCACTCTCCGGATTTTGGGGGACTGCCAACATCAGGTCGTCGTCACCTATTTCGCTGAGTGGGGTCAACTCCGCCACTTCCATCTCGACCTCGTTCTCTCTAGGGCACGACCTCGGACACGGATGCCTGTTGCCCATTGTCCACACACACACACGTGCTCAGCTCACACACATGTCTCACTGTATTGGGACTACCACGACACAAAAGGGGGATCCCATTTCCCCCACAGGAGTTTGAGTTACCGCTCCCCGAAACAGCTCAGGATTACTACACAGCTCGCTCGCTGGGCTGCCAATTAGCCAACGACCTACTGTACGTGTACTGCAAGTTGCAAAGTTTCCAAGGGCGAGGGTAGGGGGTAGAGTGAGTGGTGGGGGTTGGGGGATTTGGGTAGTCGATACTGCAGGTGAGCTTGGCGTGCGACTGCAGCAGTGGCGCCCGCTGAGAAAAAGAGAGGAATCGACCCCCTCATATCCGTCTGAAATCGACCTTACCGACCATTTCTACATAGTCCGTTGCCCAGACAACACAGGTTGGCACACGGCATGAATGAGGGGGGAACCAGCATGGCGCCAAGTCGACGTACACGTAATTACGTCATGTAACAATAGGACACTGGGGGGGTAAAAAAAAAAGAAGGGCAGTGTCCATCCAGACACGCCCCGGGTTACATTCTAATCAGTCAGGCTCATCCTGTACGGAGCTTTCACTCTTATTGTCCCCAGGGTGTGAGATACGCACACAAAATGAGGCTCATTTTCAGGCCATCCAAAAGGGGATCAGATTCGGGCAGATACCCACCGATGGGTTCGTGACCCATGCAATTTGTGGGCTCTGGCGTAACCATGAGTATGGCACCATTTTTTTTTTTTAAATAGCAAGACTGTCACTCGGACCTATATTAAGCGCCAGTGAGATTTTTCATTGTTGCGGGCAGCAAAAATGGGTTGGGAGATGAGAAATGTGCGGATCATATACAAACCCGTCGGGGTGTGCAATATTGGACCCGTGGGTCTGACAGCAGCAGAAAGCAACGGGCTCCAAAATTAAAGCACACTTTCTCTCTCGTTTTGAAAATTGCAGGCACTCAAATATGCGTAGAATGATGTGCCGAGTAGCTTGTCTATCATCTGCGGTGTATGATTACTTTCTCCTTTCATCGTGTATGTATGCCGGAAGGTGCGCGTGCCAAAATGGAATTACAATCGGTATATACAATCTGTAAATTTTCACTAATAAACGAGGTCATGCTCATTGCTTCCAACGCATTAAAATGTCATGAAAAAGGCCGACAATAATAATTAGTCACATTCACATGTCCATTCCGTGTCCCAAAAACCACAGCGGTATTGTTCCCGCGTGGTCATCGCATCAATACATATTATACTACACTATAGCATGAAAAGAGGCAACTGAGAGCTCTTATTATGGCGGTGAAAGTGGGGCATTTTGATGACCCGATACAACACGGGCCCCGGTTCTATTTAAATACACCCCTCGGACGAGAATCGCGTGGAATCCCAATCGATCTCTGCCTCTGTTTTTGGAAACGACCTCAATAGAGTGCACATTGGCTGGGTGATGCTGCTGGCACACATACCACCAAAATCACAAAAATGACATACCGGCGGTTCTGGATCCATTGGAAGTGGAGGCGTCTTTGTCCCCATTGGTGATGGCGCCGTTGGCTGCGGCGCCAGAGGCTGCTGAAGAGGAAGGGCTGGTGGATGTGGAGGAGGAAGAGTTGGCCACCGCGGCCGTGGCCACCGAAGAGGAAGAGGCGGCCAGTGGGTCGTGGTCGCAACAGTTGTTGGACTCTGGAGAGGATGGGGTCAGCTGGGTTATGCGCCTGTTGGTGTCGGCCAGTTCCATCCTCAGCTGGGACACTTCTTGCTGAGCAGATTGGAGGTCACCGTCCAGTCGTTGTGCCAGCTGCTTGTTGTCCTCCACCATCCTACGGAACTTTGCCTGCACCAAGAGAAAGACACATCCTGTCAGATATGCAACCAAACACGCTCAGTGATATGAGCTGAAAATATTATCCTCGGGAGTTTCTGTGACTCACACAGGTGCAATGTTTCAACTGTCCGACAATTTGGGTCTGAAAATGAACATGCGCATTATTCTTGCACGTTTCATTTCAACCTCCTGCTGCACGATGAAAAAGTGTGCCTCAACTTTCCCACAGCACTAATCAAGGGACGGCCTGACTTTTTTGGTTGAAGCCTCTGTTTAAATTGCACTCCTCTGGAGATCCGGCCCCATCATTTCCCCTCCCCCCCTCCCCTACAGAAACAGCAATTAATAACACAAGTCGCCAGGCCTTTTCGCCAGCACCAACCAACGTCCTGGCCAAATGTCGTGCTTCAATTCCCTGTCACACACATCTCATCGGGTGGCGACGCTCTTTTGTGAGCACCGGGCGTCGAGTGGTTGGGTGTCTGCAAATAGCGCGTTGTCAAGTCGTCAAGAAGATGGAAGACTGCCAGGTCGAGCCCAAATGACCCAGTCTGCTTGGTCAGAAGGGAGCCATAGTTTCGCCTCCCAAATTCTCAATAACAAAAGCAACGGACGGATACTATACAAGTTCCTCAGACCCGGAAACTTTCGAGAAACCCATTGTTATTCCTTGCGAGAAGAGTGTTGGCCCACCCCTCGAAATAAAATGAAACAGAAAAACAAAACGAGTCCAATTCATCCCTCGGAACACGTCCAAACATTTCTCTTTACCGAAGACGCCACTTTCAGCAGCAATGGCGTGAAAATCCATCCGATGTTTTATGAACGTATATATATATATATATATATGCGAAATTCTACAGGGTGGTACAATCGCCAAAAACTCAACAGAATTGGAATTGTTGTGATTACTGGGAGTGGGGGCTTTTAAACTGTCAATTGATTCGGATTTGGTGTCAATATATCTAATCAGCATCACTTTGTGTGAGTATAGGAGAGAAATGCCCTTCACAAAATAACATAAAACCGAACCAGTGACATTTCCGAAACGGGGTCCAGACATGGTCGCTTATCAGACCGATATGCACTATACACAGTTAGAGAGGGGGGGCAAGCGACGAGGAAAGAGAAGCAATTTCCTGGGAATGGTGGATGCTCGGCCCTTTTAGGCTGTCTCCTATCTATATATTTTTTTGCACGACCCCCAAAAAAATTCATATTCGAGCGAAGGATGTTCCCCCCAGGGTAAGTAGATACAGCCCCCTACTATGTCGTTTTGCCCCCATAGGGACGCTGGCTGCCTTTGCAGTAAACAAACTATCTTAATTTGCAGGAGACCCAGTCGATTGCTATAACTCTTCGGACAATTCTCTCGTGCTTGACCGAGTTTTCGCTTTAGAATTTACGGTTGGAGTGGTGAAACAGGATCGAACCCGTAGGAAGTTGTGTAAGTGCTTATACATAATAGGTTGGAAGGGAGAAGGCCTCCGCTCCGTTGCAGGAAGCTGACTCCATTTCAGATGCAGAATATCACGGGGTGTATACTTAAGATGAGAGAGAGAGAGAGGAAAGTTTCATGTTTGCAGTACCTTTGCAATGGACGTGCCATAAATAATTTAACAGCAGGCATTCACACAGAGTGCAATATTAATCGGAACAAATTTTTTTTAAATGCCGTATCCGTGCGCCTGAAACAAATTAATTTCATCGCGCCAGCTCCGATTCATTTATTAGGTTACTATGTCAGTTCCCAGAAATCGAATTTTGGAGGTTTTCCAGGGCGCAACTATCAGTTTGTAAAGCGTACAGAACCTATTGCAGCGTTAAATTAACGTCGGCGCCAACTAACATGCAAATAGAATCGAGTCACAGTGTAGTAAGCACTTTTTTTACGCGGATATTAAAACGTGAATATCTTTGCCCGATTTGTTTTTTTAAAAAAAGTCTGGGTTAAATGGCCTTTTGTGTCCGAAGGCGTTGTAGCGGAACGAGTACGCTCATTTTCCCGGTTGGTAGCGCATTTGAAAAGAGTAGCTACTGTAATGTGCAGATTTGCCATGCTGGGATTGGTCTCCAGTGGGACGCCCACGCCACACAACAGCGTATAAATTAATTCATGAACGACACCCATGCACACTCTTGCATCCTGGCCCAGCAGGTCCACGTAATGGCCAATGCACTTTGCATAAACGACTCGACTTAACGACCAAAATACATCATTAAATAGCAATTCCGATAGTGAGGAATATACGGTGTGAATCACTCAACAGTGCAAGTGGCTGGTGTCATGTTGCCTACTTTCATAACAAGAAGATGCGAACGTGACCAATAATAATTTAACAATATGACCAAGGCTATTACGACGGCATTACTGGCCACCAAGAGCTAATAACTTGTGGCCACATGTACTGTAACCAGTGCTCAGTCTCTGCTATACTGATCTCTAATGTACACTATTGGATTGCTCATAGGCAATTTTGGAGGCCATATTGGAACACTAAATCAATCGGATCAATGCTGCTCTTCCTGGCACAAATATCGGTTTCAAAATCTTGCTCTGAGCAACTGAATGCAAAGTACCGTTTTAAGTGGCCCGTTATGGCCATATGGACGGTTCTCAGAGAAAGGTTTCGGGTCAGTTTTTGACAAAGGCAGAAAAAGGGGGTCACTGAGAAATTCAAAAGGCAGAGGAACCTGTGGTTGAATTTAGAGGCACGAGCTTAGAGTTTTCCAAATGTTTCGTATACAATATGTTGGGGTTTACATTCAGTATGCAATCTGTCCGGAATGTGCACCATACAAGGGCAAGGGGTACATATCCAACGAGATGAATCAGACATGACGACGCCTATCCCAGAACAGCAATCGCAGAAAAGAGGGGCCAGGGGGATGCTGCAAGTAGCCCGCCCAAACATCCACGTGACCGAATATCCATCAAGAGGTGAATGCCCCTCAACTCTTGCCACAACCCCGAGCCAGCTTTGGACATTGCTCGGGATCTCCAGAAAAGAAAAGAAAAAGAAGAGAAGAGGACGGGTTGAAGAAGAAGAGAAAAAAAATGAAGAAAAGAGTGGTAGAGTCCAAGTCCCTGGAACCAGATGCGCGTCGTTTTGCACATGCAGAGAATAGATCCTGAAAAGAAAGTTTCCCCGAAACTTTCTGGATGGGTTGCTCCCAGGGTTGCCGCCAAAAGTTCCCACTGTCACAAATCCGCTTATTGGATAGGGACGGAGTTTGGGGAGAACGGAGGCAAGCCGCTGGAACCATACTCACAAGTTCTGCTATACTTCTCTACCCCACTGGATTCATACCTCGGCTTATCTCCGAGCTCCCAAAAATACTACCGAACCAGGACCACTAAAGACGCCCCTCCACCACACCAGAAATAACGTTAAAAAATAGTGCAACCAACAAAGTGGAAGTTATCTCGCTAATTTTCTTCCCAGCTCA
The DNA here is from genome assembly GCA_000934665.2 of Catajapyx aquilonaris. NCBI lineage: Eukaryota > Metazoa > Arthropoda > Diplura > Dicellurata > Japygidae > Catajapyx > Catajapyx aquilonaris. Next base: position 53,420 of record JYFJ02002517.1, read on the forward strand.
TCGATAACATCTTCGCTGAGCCCCCGTCAATGTAACTCCAACCGAATCAAAAAAAAAAGTGTGAGAGAGATCTCATTATTGATAGGCAGCCCTTCATTTTTTGACGCAACACTTTTTTTTTGAATGATGGATTAGCCTGCGTGATACTCAATCAAACTTACAGATGGGATCCCCAAAATTCAGGTAATCATATGGCAGGGACCTAATCCAAATAAACGGTCAGATAATTTTGGAGAGAGAGAGAGAAAAGTTATTATAGGAGAGTCCTATATATATGCTGAGAGGCAGGTCTCAGAATAGATGAGAAAAAATGGTGATGGATCACTCACCCATTGTGCGTCTTCGTCGCAAAATTACAGGGGACAAATAGTTCATTGTGAATATCAAACAGAATTTTTATACGGTTTCTTTGAATTCCTCTCAGTGGACAAAAAAAATGGGCTGGGGTTTCAATAGCCTGCTGGGCACAATTTTTATGTAACCTTCATACCTTGAAAGCAACCACTTTCGCCGTTATCAGTACGAGTCACGACAGCCAGCGTTGTATAAAGAAGCACGCCACGGTATTGGCTCGACTTCCAAAGAAAATGTCGTGCCAAACCGGCACCCGTAACAAGTCCGCTTCCTGTACACATCTGTAAGCAAAAGTTCTGTATATTGATTCTAATGACTTCCGTTATTAACGGTTTGCACTGCAAAGTAGATGTATCGTAAACAGGAAGGATCGTAAGGTGAGCAAACACACGGTTGTTTACCATGCCTTGACAAACGCTCTAAGGTGGGGACAAAATAAGCCGAGTCAAACAATTCGTAAGTTGACCTTAGAGGCCAGAGGGCTCAAGTCCACTCACTAGCAAACACACTCGGAAATTCGAGCTTTTCTGTTAATCTCGACGGATTGCGACGCAAGTGCACGAAAGGATGCCTGGAGGTATCAGGTGCACATTTCCGTTCCTATTTCCAAAATCATATCTGGCAGTCAGTAATTTGAAAACGGGAGGGGGATCACCCAGGCATTAGTGGAAACATGCACCTGAATGTGTTTCTGCCTGGATGATTTTCTTCGTGTTCTCACCTGTGCGTCGACCAGCAGGTGCCTCATGAGCGCCATGGAGGACTTGAGTGCCTCGTGCTGCTTTGGCTGCATGCACGCATCCTCATCGTCCCTCGGCTCTTCCCTGCTGGCACCGAAGATGAACTGCACGATCTGGTCATTCAGGCTGTCCAGCGACTGTATGGCTAAGGACAAAAAAAATCAAAAACGACAGGTCAAGAATCAAACACCTAATCAGAGCGAACACACACAGACACCAACACTGATTAGATTTACACACACGACATGGGATTTTTTTGGTGTGATCAAAATTGGAGTTGAGCTACGAGTGGAATGCATGTTGCGAGAATATCAACAAAGGGAATGGCCATAAAAATGGAGTTATCTTTAGCATTCTGATAGCCAATACCGGACAAAATGGGTACTAAACTTAATGATCGTCAGGCAAATGCCGGAACTTGTAACTTCCAGTCGTATATGAGCCCAGCACGATAACCGTGGTATATAGTGTGAACGGTATACCGTTGTTTCTCAGTGGGCATGTTGTAACGTCACGTTATTAATTTTCACAGGTGGAAAGATGTCCTGCTACAAAATTTTGAGTGCTAATTTTGCAACTTTTCAGTGGACGTCGACGTGCTTTATCTACATCATTACATAAATATTCCGGTTATAAAATGTGGCGTAAAATTGCTGCCATTTCGAAAATTACAATATCCGCATTATTACACCCAACATCTGCGCCTGTAATTCTGCAAAATGAAGCATCAAATATCCAGAATTAAACCGCACATTTCACTTGCCAAAATACTTGCTTTGTGTGTACAACGTTGTATATTGTAATGTTTTATTGCATTTTGACGATCCTGACACTTCTTACAACTAGAATATTAAAAATTTATAATATCCTGTCATTACAAGGGTAAAGTACTGTTAGGCATTATACAGACAGGTGGCAGCACCTCTCGGAGTAAAACAAAAGAAATAAAGTGAGTAGCAAAGATGGCGTAGTGTATCATTCAGCAGTT
>JYFJ02002518.1:0-27430 GCA_000934665.2 Catajapyx aquilonaris
ATTCAACAATACCTCGGACATGAGCAATGGCCAAGTGACATCAGGAGAAATAACATTAAAATTTTCTGTTTATTAAACTTAAGGTCGACCTGGAAAAATAAAGTTAGTGGTTTACGTTGAAGAATTTGAGAATGCCAGTAATGAGTACGACGTTGAACTTGGCCGTATTTCAGATCTCACCACTTTTGACGGCCAAGCAGTCAGGAGAACTTGGCCTTTTTTTACAGAAATGTTTTTGGTGGGTAATTATATACTCTTTGGGTCGGAAGGACGGGAGAGGTTGGAGGTGTTGGGGGAGGACCACAGATGGCAAGAAAATGACGGTTGGCGTTAGAGGCGGACAGACAGACAGACAGACAGACAGATAACAAACGGCTTTATTTTTATAGAAGTAGAATATAATAATGACAAGCTGATATTGTGTGTATGGTCACAGTGACGAGCAGCAAGTCAGTAACAAATAAAACAAGTGGAAAGTTGGCTAAGTGTTGAGAATTTAGTTGTAACAGAAAACGAACTTGACGCTTGACCATAACCTATGACCCTAAGGATGACCCCAAATGGTGAAAGCAACATCGGAAATGAATTCCTCGCACTAATTTCTGTATAATTAGAGCCATTACACGTGTGTAAAGCTATAAAATGAGTAAAATGTGGAAATTAGTATTTCTCTCAACACCATTTTGCAAACGTGTCTACAGGCCGGCCAGGTACTAGATTACATGGAACTACTGCAGGTTCTAGGTTTCAAATATTATACGGTGTGGAACATTTGACTATAAACTTATTATTATGAGTCCTCTTGCAAATGTCACAGCGTCACTGATGATGCCCTCATTTTGATGTGGCGTCCATGGATTTATCTGCTTATTATGCCATAGGTCACAGCGTATAAACATTGGTGCATTTTATGATTCTTGCTGTAACACGGACTGTGATAATTTCCAAACCTTTCCCTGTAGATCTTTCAGCATGCGAAATGTAAGTTCTAACAACTGCTTGATGTGATAAGTTATAATGCATTAATCAACTGCACCACACGATGTATAGGTACGTGTCGGATATGTGATTGGAATCTATGAAAAATTTATTGTAATGATAACTACTCACCATTAAATATGATCACTTGCTTCAGCATTTCTGGATAATTCAAATCGTGCAACTTGCTGGCATAAACATAACTGTCAAGTGCTGCAAGAAAGGGCATACTTCTTCATTGTTATCGCACTGCAACATGCAACAATGGCTGTCTAACCTGGCTTGCAAAAAGCGTTTCTCATGGTCAATCCTTCCAGGTCGAAAAGACACACATGCTGACCAATGAATTTTCCCAAACGAATGCTCTGCTTCTTCATCTCCCTTTTACTTCGTTCTATGATGTGTATGACATTCCTAATAATGTCATCCGCACTTAAAGAAGCAGCCATTCCTATAGTGTCCAAATATCCAAGAGGCACAATCCACACTGCAAATCACAACTATCGATGATGGGAACTGATGCATAATATGTGTTGGTCCTACTTACCTGGGCAGCCTTCTTTGTCATATCCACTCATTCCTATAGGATAGTATTTCAGCATGACTTCTGGAACAGGCCAAGTGTCTACTAGATCATCCGCACCCATTTCTTTCCTCCATTTCATCGACTGTGACGTAAAAAACCCGCATATAGACATATTCGCATATACGTAGAACTACCATAACTACAAGGACTTACGTCTCTCAGCATTTTTTCGGCCCTATCATGATTGAAATCTCGAGCTGCGATAATTAAAACGGTCAACATATTAATGGCACTAAATAATTTTTACATTTTCAATACTGACCTTTGAGCCATTGTAAAAGGTACTCATCAGGATCAGAGGGTTTAATGACGTCTGATACTGCGTTTCGAAACTGTAATTTTGTAAATAACATTACATAGAAATCTGTAATGACCTTATTAAGAGTAAATACCTTTGATAGTGCGATCTCTTCTTCTGCGCTTCTTTCAACCATTGTTGCCTGTGCACCTTCACTTGATCCGAAAAGCACTGATCGAGGGCACTAACACGCGAACTTGTAAACTGGTAGCGGGAAAAATAGTTAAAAAATTCTTCCGCGCTAAATTAGATTATCTCGATGTGACTGTATACAAGCGTGACCATACCCAGCTTCACGTGATAAGCGAATGATTATCTTATCACTTGAGAATGCATTGCTTTTAGAGCCTTGCTTGCAATTTCTGCAATACTGTAGTCTGTAGGCCGCAGAGTGGCAAGGGGCAGGTCGAGCGGACAACTTAGCAGATAACAGTTACGCTTATATACAGGGTGTTTCAACTTTTTTGTCCGAACAGTTATCGGAAATATTGCACTAACCTGCTACTTTGCGAGCAGTGTATGCCACTTCAACCTAAGATTCGCAGGGAATATTCCCCATTCCTCCGACAAACAGGTTGCAAGTCACTACTTACAAACTAGCAGCTTATAGTGCAATATTATTTCCGATAACATACTGTTCGGACAAAAAAGTTGAAACACCCTGTATAGCTCCTCTTAGATGTATTTTTTACATTACCCCGTGATATAGGGCCATAGGCTCTTTTATGGGGGTGGAATACCACCGTCCTTCAATTTTTCTCTATTTTTTTCTTCTGACTTCGGTGCAAGGACGAAAGGATATGGGGTAAGGATGGGGATTTCTGGGGAGGGGACACAGGTGCAAGTGCAATGTCTGGAAAGGGGTCATGTGCAGTCCCCCAGGAGGCTAGGTTGCCAAGACGCCTCCTATAGGCGCGGGTCAGAGACCCACTGAGGCACTGACGCAGGCGGAGGGTAACTCCCGGGAGGGGATCGAACCCGGGACCTTCCGCACAGCAACCCGAGACGTTACCACCTCGGCCACCACACCTCCTCCGTCCCCCCTCCTCTTAGATATTAATATAATAATAATAATAATAATAATAATAATAATAATAATAATTCCGGGGTATATAGCATGGACCTTTATTGTATTTTAAGTTGCTAAGTACATGGTGCCTATTAATGAAAGCCCGCGGGCCCACGGGCAGGATGACAGGAGGGGATGTGCAAGGTGCAGTGCAATGTCGTAGCTGTGGTCATTTTGTGAACTCACCCGGGTGGTTTAGTCTATTGGAAATACCACCCGAGACGAAGCCAGAGATGACCCCGAACTCTGCACGAGATGAAGGGGGTGTCCCCGGGCTGGGATCGAACCCGGGACCTTAACATCCGTGGGCGCATACGTTACCGCAGCGCCACTCCGCCTCCCGATATTAATATATGTGCATGTCAATAACAAAGCAACGGGGGAATATCTTTGTGGATTTCCCTTTCTTCATGCATGCATGGAGAGTTCAGGTTGAGTTTACCACTGTGACCGTGAATCGTGTTCTTTTTAATGATCTCACGGAGGACAGGATCTGTGCCTGCTGCGTCTGGAAATTCCAGTCCATTTGAAAGAGTATGTTGCGCCTGGTGGGTAGGCAACCCATCGGACTTGAAGGTTGCGTTAATCAGGCGTTAATCAGGTGTTGTACTTGAGACTCGCAATAATTGCACTGATACATACGTTTTGTACTAATAACTGATTTAAAACAAAGAGGTCTATGCAGTACAAGTAAGTGGGTATATACAATCAGGAAAGCTACCAACTGACTATTTATGCAGGGAAATACAATCCAAAGCCTGGTTTTTGCTTCTTACATTGGTACATATCAGATATAACAAATCCATTTTTAGACATATAGTGTCTTGCTCATGGGTTAATTACAGACACAGAATAAAACAACAGTTTGCCTCTTAATTTGCTGTAACTGTTGTCGAATTCAACCATATCTGGAAGAAACGGAAAAGGCAAATCATCGAAAGGTTACTGCGATTGAAATTTGATTCACCTGACTCCTGGCTTGTCAATTACTTTGTGATTAGTCTTGCGTAATAATTCCCGTTGTTACAATATGTTCGTTATAATCTAAACTGATCTGTTCAAACGTAACGTACTAAACTGCCAGGTTTATATAACTTGAAAATATACGAATTTTTATGAGTGACTTTTGAAGCAGATAAACTGAATAATAATGCCAGTACTCCCAACACACTTACATTGACCAGTAGGAAGAAGCTCTGTTTCCCCTTCGACTAGAGGCAAGTCATGCCTGTCCACCCTCGAGTAAGGGACAATGTCCTTCCAACTCTCCATCTCCATTCGTTGAACTGAAAAGCCTATGTCGTGACTTTCAGTTTGAAAAGCCCACCTGTAAAAAGTCATCATTTAAAATTATCCACAATTTTACCACTACCATCACCAACACACCTTATCTTGGAATTATCCTGAATCACATCCAAATGCACCTTAAGTGACTCTCGATTCCGGATTGTCACCGATTTCATGTCGCTGTTGTCCGAGAAGTATTTCTGATGCTCCATGTAATATCTCTTTGGTATTTCACCACCCATGCATATCTGTTAGTCGAAAGCTAACAATTACAGCACTGAATAACATTACAGGAGGTATACCTGTACCTTGGAGGAGCATTTAGGGTCTCCATGCTCGTCAACCATAGTTCCTCCCCAATGCTTTGGCAGCTTATCTTCATCTACATATTCCAGGATGGCTGGCAGCCACTTGGATCTGTCCGAGTCTATGATTTGGATCTTTCTTTTTGTAGTTTCGCTCAGAAGTGGTTTGAGTATGTTGAATACCAAGCAAAAAAACTTGGGAGCTGGGAAGAGTAGACGCACAGGCTCAAACATTTATACTGAATATTACAAACCGATAAGTTGAAGCACGCTTCTAAAAGGCAACGTACACAACAACTCTATGGGGACAAACTAGGCACTACAATTTTAAACATCCTCATGGTAATTGAACTACCGGTATCTATTCAAAATAATTATGCTGGTTCAATACAGTGCGGGTACAAGCGTTGTTGGACGCAATTGCCTCTATTTAAATCAGGTAGATGATGAAAAGTTTGTCAAAATATGCATGTAATATTTAATTCGCATTAGAAATTTAGGGACTTTTAGCCATGGAACTACTGTAGGTTCTAGGTTTCAAATATTATATAGTGTGGAACATTTCACTGAACTTATGAGTCCCCTTGAAAATGTCACAGCTGCGTCACTGATGATGCCCTTATTTTGATGTGGCGTCCAAGGATTTATCTGCTTATGCCATAGGTCACACTGTATGAAATATTGTTACATTTCATGATTCTTGTAACACATACTGTGATTTCCTAACCTTTCCCTGTAAATCTTTCAGCATGCGAAATGTAAGTTCTACCAACTGCATTTGATGTGATAAGTTATAACGCATTAATCAACTGTACTACACGATGTATAGGTACGATGTCGGATACGTGATTGGAATCTATGAAAAATTTATTGTAATGATCATAACTACTCACCATTAAATATGATCACTTGCTTCAGCGTTTCAGGATAATTCAAATCGTGCAACTTGCTGCCATAAACAAAACTGTCAAGTGCTGCAAGAAAGGGCATACTGCTTCATTGTTAACTCACTGCAACATGCAACAATGGCTGTCTAACCTGGCTTGCAAAAAGCGTTTCTCATGGTCAATCCTTCCAAGTCGAAAAGATACACATGCTGACCAATGAATTTTCCCAAACGAATGCTCTGCTCCTTCATCTCCCTTTTACTTCGTTCTATGATGTGTATGACATTCCTAATAATGTCATCCGCACTCAAAGAAGCAACCATTCCTCTAGTATCCAAATATCCAAGAGGCATAATCCACACTGCAAATCACAAGTATCGATGATGGGAACTGACGCATTGTTGGTCCTACTTACCTGGGCAGCCTTCTTTGTCATATCCACTCATTCCTATAGGATAGTATTTCAGCATGACTTCTGGAACAGGCCAAGTGTCTACTAGATCATCCGCACCCATTTCTTTCCTCCATTTCATCGACTGTGACGTAAAAAAACCCCGCATATAGACATATTCCAAAAACCATAACTACAAGGACTTACGTCTCTCAGCATCTTTTCGGCCCTATCATGATTGAAATCTCGGGCTGCCATAATTAAAATCACAACATATTAATAACAGTAATTAATTGTTACGTTTTCAATGCTGACCTTTGAGCCATTGTAAAAGGTACTCATCAGGATCAGAGGGTTTAATGACGTCTGATACTGCGTTTCGAAACTGTAATTTGGTAATAACATTACATATAGAAATCTGTAATGACCTTATTAAGAGTAAATACTCGTACCTTTGTTAGTGCGATCTCTTCTTCTGCGCTTCTTTCAACCATTGTTGCCTGTGCACCTTCACTTGATCCGAAAAGCACTGAACGAGGGCACAACACGCGAACTTGTGAACAAAATATGCTGATGTGACTGTATACAAGCCCGTGACCTGATTAGCTTATCACTTGAGAATGTATGACTTTTAGCGCCTTGCTTTGCGATTATTGCAACGCTGTAGGCCGGATGGTGGCAACTTGGGGAAGGTCCAGACAGGTCAGCAGATAACAGATACGCCCAGACTTATTCTTCATAAAAGTCGCACTTCTTATGTACTGTTATAACTGTTATAACCATTAATACAGCAGTGATACTTCTCGCCCTCACTCCTTTATACCCCACTACTGTTTCCCACTGACTTTCTAACAGGAAGAGTTCCTCATTGTACATTGTAAACATCCTCATGGTGCAGTATGTTACTGAATTTCTGGCTGAAAATGTAGAGCAAGAGCGTTGTTGTTGTTGTTGTTGTTGTTGTTGTTGTTGTTGGGGTGAGGCGTCTCCAGAGGTGCTGGAAGGCTGTTGGGCTAATAACTACACCCCCATGCCGCCCCCCAGAACATGATCATTTATTCACGTACTCAGAGTTTCCTGTAATAATTTATTGGCATGTTGATATCAATGACAATCATGTCCTAATTCAAGCATATGACAAACGTTAGTTGATGATAGTGATGTGGTTAGGTTTAGAGGCCATGAGACCAGTGTTTACAGGGTACATGGTTCGAAAATTTAACCTACCGTGGCTTTGGGAAATGTTAGAGGGGTTCTAGGCGATCACTTTGAGTATATGCAACATGATTGGGTCTCCGACGCATAATGTGAATCAAACACAAGGTATAAAATATCCTGACACGTATGCGTCGGAGACCCATGTTGCATATACTCAAAGTGATCGTCTAGAACCCCTCTATCATTTCCCAAAGCCACGGTTGGTTAAATTTCCGAACCCTGTATATCCTACATTATTTTACATATACTGCAGCCATAAAGCATGCAGAAGATCCAGATATGAGATGAGACGTACTTAAATTACGGTATCATAATCAGGAGGTATGATGGAAACGGAGTAGTAAAGACTCTTGCTCCTGAACAAGCTGTACCGGTTGTCAAAGGTGACCATGTCTAGAGAGTAATAAAAAAATATTGTTAATACATATTGTACATTGCCTTTGTAGCTAAGGAGGTTACAGAGACCTATATAAAATAAAAATGGCTTACATGTTCCAGCTTCCAGTGGTCCAGTCTCATCATCAATTGCAGCAACATGGCTGTCAACCTTTGAGTAAGACACAATATCTATTAACTTGTCCTCCAGCTGACGATACACAGCAAAACCAATGTCGTAGTGAGCAGTTCGGAAAAGCCATCTAATAATGATAGTTATGTTATAAATGTCCAACAGAAACATTAAAAACATTTACGTGCCTGATATGCGACTTCGATTGAGGAATATTAATTTTAATGTTGAAATAGCCACCCTTCTGAATTTTGGCGAATTCCATGCTTTCATTGATATTGGACGAATTGTTTGTGGAGTAATACTCCCGAGGAATTTCGCCTCCAATGCTGATCTAAATGTGGGCGTAAGAAGTTAGTTTAGATCATGTTCACATTTGCTGACATCAAGGCTGACCTTAGATGGACATTGCGGATCGCCATCTGGATCCATCATAGTTCCTCCCAAAAATTTTGGAAGCTGGTTGGAGTCAATTAGATTCAAAAGCTTGGGAATCCATTTGGAACGATCAGAGTCGTAGACCATAATTTTATTTCTTGTGGATTCGCTCATCAGAGGCCTGATTATGTTGAACAAGAATGTAAATATCCAAGACGCTGAAAATTTCATCATATTAATATCATTGTTCCATCATCATTAATATTTCATCAACAATAGCATTTGCCTAACCATTGACGACAATGACTTCTTTCAAGCTTTCTGGATAGTTGTCTTCTTGAAATCTGATTAGGTATTTCAACAAGATATGAACTGAAAGTACATATTAGTATGAATATGTATCCTAAACAGCTATGAGCATCCATTAAATCGTACCATCTCTATACATGACATTTCTCAAGGCAGCTCCCTCGAAGTCAACCACAAAAACATGTTGATGCACATATCTATCCCTGGCCATGCTTTGTCTCTTCATCTCTCGCACACTCCTTTCAAAAGAGTGGACAAAATAGCGCAACTGCTCATCTCGTACAGTCAAGTTCAAAAATCCTCTAACATCTAAGGCTCCCGCTCGCAAAATCCACACTGAAAGTAGGCTAATTAGTCACTGATGTAACAATAAGCCACAAGCAAGGTTCATCCTGTTATGTAATTAACTCACCAGGACATCCTTCTTTGTCAACACCACTCAATCCCAAGGGAAAGTACTTTACAAACAATTCTGATGGTCGCCACGTGCTGAGGATGAGGTCAGCTCCTATTGACTCCCTCCATGACATAGACTGGAATGTACAAACCACGTAGTTGGTAGTTACATATATTACATATTCTACTTACATCACGAAACATATCAGCTGCTGCCTCAGGATCATATTGTCGAGCTGAAATACACATTAATTAGTTTAGGATTTTTTAACAAAATAATATCAGACAACCTTTCAGCCATTGCAGAAGGTAACGGTCATGATGAGCTGGCTTGATGATGTCGGCCACAGCATGACGAAACTGAAATTTTAATACCATTAGTCGTATATGAGTAGTATATTGTATCGAATATGTGTAACATCAACTTCGACCACAACAACGGAAACTGTGTTGCATAATTGAACACTATTATCACATATGGAGATAAGTGAACATGGCAAGCCAGGGACGAGGTCAATAGCAACACGGAGCCATACGCAAAAAAATGTTCAAAGTCGGATCGTACCAGTATGTTGCAGATTGCACCCCCGCATTCTCATCTACATAATATACGGTGTCATGTGTCGAACAAAAAAAAGCGCAAATGTCACAGAAGGACACACGTGCCACCATAGGGCTACGCGTCTACCTATAAATCCGAACATATATTGGGTGTCAAGAATCGCGTAGATTTATAAACGCATAGATAACGCGATTGTGCAAGTAGCTACGAGATACAAAGTCATCACGTAGCAAGTTATTGCTCTGATGTTATCGTCATAGGCATCTTCATTATGAATGTGGCATTTGAAATGAAATATCACACCTGACAAAATGTGAACCTCCAGATAAAAACAACCGTGACAAAATACAAATATACAATTATATTACATGTCAAAAGTTTGTTGTCGATAAATCTGGACCTGCTTCAGAAGCAGGTCCAGATTTTTCTTTTAATAAAGTATAATTTTTGATAAAGGATACTGCAGGCTACAAAATTGTAGCAATTATTCACTTGCAATGCGCATTAGCAGATAATGTTCACATAACCTACTCTAAACATTAAAAATATTGTACCAAATACTGCACAGTATATTCAATTCTCCCTGGCGAAAAATTCAGGGCATATTCAAAGATGACAGCCATTTGAAATAAAAAATATTTATTTTAGATACGAAATTTTAAATTGATAATGCAAAATTGTGCAAAAACACCAGATAGGAAATGTAGAATGAGACACGTTACATCGGAAATAATGAAGGTGCAGTCAGAAAATATTTTTGTGCCATTATTAGGTCAACTATATTTACTTCAATGGACTCCACGTAATCCATCATTCCTGAACATATACTGCACTTGTACAGTACCGGTATGTGAAGTGTCACAGTTTACATTGTTACATATTTCAATATTGCAAAAAATATCTACAAAAGTTACTTATATAGCTATATTCAATCAAGACAATAATCTGAGTGGCTATATTTACCTTCTGAAGTGCTTCTGCATGCTCGGTTATAACATGCGACATCTTAGCAACACAATGAGAAGTCTTCTGGTCCAAACTCTTCACCAGAAATGTCAATTTCGGACAGATATGATATCACAGGCTTGTCTGCCTTCAAGGGTCGCTGTGGTAATGCCCGTTGATGATGACCTTTCTATAGGTTAAGCGAACCGAGTCTTCCTATTTCCAGTACACACAAGCTACTACTAACTGTATACACAATGCTATCCGTATATTTTGGTCAAGTTGCCAAATATGACAGTCTCAGCCCAGTACTTAACAAGTACTGTACACACAATGTTTACGCACTAGCTTAAATACAAAATGATAAGCATACTATCTTTTTTTAATGTCCTTCATTATTTTGATAACAAACTAGTACACTGTAGGCAGGTGAGCAGATTATGGCGATATATTTGGCAGATTATACTTCTTGGAGTAGCAAAATATCACCTTGAAACAATAGCTAATATCATGCCATACACTTCACAACAAAATGCCAATAATTACGTCAAGCATTTAAGTCTGTTGACCAAAAAAAAATTGTGCAACGTTTGAGCATAGTATTTGCTGTTGACATCACTGTTATGTGCTATCAGTTGATGAACTTGCCCAAAATAGGAATCGGGACCGCTTCGTGGTCAGAGAGCGATTGAACTTGAACTACCTAATGGAGCAACAACGTTAGGCTGTTATTAATAGATGAAACATACTGCAACTGTTTTTCAGTCACCCAGAATGTGGTACAAACCACTTTAATAATATCATGTTGACCTGATCTGGCACTCTTCAAGTCTTACATTTGGGCTATTTTTATAGGTTGCAGCTATATAATATTATTATGGACGTTTCACAATATTAACTTGATGACACTCTTAACCTAATTGATGCCTGATTGTGTTTTTGCGAAATAAATTATTTTTGCATGTCCTGTTTCATTTATTGTGTGTTAATAGGTCACGGCGAGAGTTTTGATGCCCCCAGTGTTACAGAGACGTCTAATATGTACTTAGTGTACAGTGCTGGACATTAATTCCGTCATACTGCTAACGACATTTTTCGAAGCGGCCGACGTGCAAATCGAAGTGATAGAGTGCCAGTCGAGCGAGTAAGAAATGGTAGCCCTTGGGTGACATCACTGGCTGAGGACAAGCCTTTTCTCCATTGCCCCCCTGCCGGTGACGTCATTCAAGGCCTACCTCTTCTTACTCGCACGGCTCTATCATTTCGATTTGCACATCTGCCGCATCAGAAAATGTCGCAAGCATTATGACGCGATTCATGTCCAACACTTTACGTAGATTTGTTTGGCTGTTGGCAACTTAACTGGAGTGTTATTGGACCATGACCACGACGCTGAGGGATTCTCACGGGGTACAGGAGGAGGTCAATTCTTCGCCCTTTCTTGTGGAGGTATCACAAAGACAGAGTAGGAAAGAGACTTGGCTGTCAACAGGCTGTAGCTGTTGTCAAATACGACAGCATCTATGGAGAATAAGCGATATTATTTAATAATTCAGCTTGATGGGAGATACTCGAATGTGGTCCAACTTACACTTTCCAACTTGCAGTGGTCCAGTTTGGCTTTCAATTGAGGAGATATGACTTTCAACTCGTGAGTAGGGAACCACTTCCACCAATCTGCCTCCTTCACTCCGGTACACTGCGAAGCCAATATCGTAGTCGTCTGTCTCAAAGGCCCAACTGAAACAAAGGAATCGTTGTTGCCTCAACACACATTTGAGGCAATCTCCTACTCACCTAAGCTGGGAACAGACTTCTTTTATGTGATACTCGACCTGTAAAGATCCTCCCTTTTCCACAGTCACCGACCTCTCATACTCCCCTTGGGACAGGGTGCTTTTGTTCTTCAGATAATATTTCTTGGGTACTTTTCCACCCTTAGGACACTGAAATGCATTAGTGTGCATCATGGGATATGCCGAATTTTAAAGTGCACTTTGCACTAACTTTTGATGGGCACATTGGATCTCCATCGGAATCGACCATGGTACCACCCCAGTGCTTCGGTACCTGGTCTGCATCGATCAGTTCCAGTATGGCCGGAACCCACTTGGACTTGTCAGTGCCATACACCACTATTTTACTTTTCGTGGCTTCGCTCATGAGAGGCTTCAACAAGTTGTAAATTGTTGTAAACACCCATGAAGCTGTATTTTTATATAAAAATCAACATGACTACATTAATAGTTTAACAAAATCTGGGAAAATATTGGCCAAAAGCAGAGATATATCATGTGCTGAAGCCATAGCCGTACAGGCAAGATTTTATAATTTACATGCAGCAATCAAGTAAGATACTGACTGTAAACTCACCATTGACAACAAAACCTTTTTTCAACGTTTCCGGGTAGTTGTTTTCATGTACAGCGACATACGCTCTGAATATGCTCTGCGCTGTATGTAAAGAGAAGAAACAAAGTGAGTTTTAAGGCTAAATAATTAATTGCAATGTCATTAATAAAAATGTAGATAACTCCTTAGTGACTATCAACAGGGACAGTTGTCTATATGGTCCGTCAAAATAATAATTATAGAACAACACCCCATGAATAGCAGACAGGTACAGCACAGCGCACAGGGCATCCAACCTTACCATCCCTAGATAGAGCATGTTTCCATGACCAATCTTCTGCGTCACAGATCACGATGTGGTTATGTATGTATCGTCCTAATTTATCACTCTGCTTGGCCATATCTCTTAGGCTGGATTCTAATATGTGGGCGCAATTTTTAATCAATTCTTCTCTGGTCGCTGATCGATGCATTCCTGGGATGTCCAGCTTTGCGATATTAAAGATCCACACTGAAAATATTGTGTATCAATACATGTAAATACACAGTGACTATAACAGTATCGTATTAAATCACATGCTGTTGCATACCAGGACTGCCTTCTTTGTCGTAACTCACTAGACCTGCCGGATAGTACTTTTTAAATACTTCTGGTCGTTCCCATTTGTCTAGTAACGTGTCACATTCCTGTGACTTCCTCCATGCCATTGACTGCATGTGACAATAAAAGGTGTTCAATATATGATTGTTGTCCCTTCAGTTTCACTTAATGCAACAAAAAATATATTCTTCCTGAAGTCATTCAGTGGATGTGCAGATCTTTGGTGAGTAAGTAATTGTAATGGTAATGGTAATAGCAAGAAATGGGAATATTCTACTCACATCACGGTACATTTTTGCAGCTTTCTTGGGGTCATAGTCTCTGGCTGAAATAAGTGAATATCGACATCACAATGCTCTGTACCTACAATTATTGTTTGCACTCACCTTTCAACCACTGAAGAAGATATAGGTCGTGATGCGTTGGTTGGACGACGTCGCCTGCTAGTAATCTAAACTGCAATTAGTGACGTTAATTGTTACTAAAGTGTTATTTGTCAGTGAAACCAATTAAGTAAAACGAGGGCAAAACAACAACAACAACAACAACAACATACCTTTTCCAGAGCTTCCTTATGCAGTTCTATTTCCGTCATTGTTGTGAAATGGAGGGGGGCAGGCTGGGCAGAGTATATTTGTGCTTTTTTGGAAGAGGAATGATCTGTCCTTTGTCCCAACCTATTGGACTCTCCTTGGGCATATCCATCTATCGTGTGTTTGATATTAAGTTAACAATCGTAAGCAGCCTTGACAACTTATCAGCACCAGATTAAACGTTATGTAAGAACTTGGCTTGCTCATTTTGACTGCAAATTCATGCGAGTGTTGATCAAATGAAATGCGATTTATTTTTTGTAGCATCATATTATTATGTATATTGTAATAAGCATGTATCAATATTATCGGTCATATTTTACCACATAACCAGTTCAACACACTTGCACCCCTTTATCGACAACATACTTTATTCTTAATTTACAAATTTTTCGTATAATTTGCATAGTTTTCGGCCATCAAGATGTCCTTTCATTGGTCCGAAAATGTGACAGTTGGCATCATGTCTGGCGAATATGAAGGATGACGGGCACTCCAGATCCAGATCCCATTGTTGCACGTGCGCAGGACAGGGCATCGTTACACAGAAGGACAACTCATTGGTCTAAAGTCAGCGATGTTTCCTTCTGATATCCGGGATCAGACGGTGGCACTATATGTCTGCACATGTGACACTGCTCACTGCAATCCTTTTGCTGGGCCTATAACTGAATATTTTTGTTGCCCTAGAAAAACAGTCGGCATATCTTTCTCAGAAAACGCTTGGACGCGGAATTTTTTACTTAGGATGCCTTTTATTTTACATCACTTGTAGATAAGCTGCATATCCCATCTATGCTGTAGTTTATATTTTTAATGACCCTTAAAATGTTCTAGTGTGTGGTCAATAATAAGCAGCTACGTGCAAAAAAACACTCAATGAATACGACATTGAAACTTATTGCATTATAAAATCGGGATACAGTAAATGTACTCCAAACTCTATATTATTTAACTGAATTTAAGGAAACTAGCTACTCATTCCTGTTATAACTTAATCAGAAATTATCTCCTCACAGTAGAAAAATTTGTGCAGTTATTTTCGCTTTAACTAAAAATTGTCGGAAATTACAAGATCTGAAAATATGTTTCATTGCATGGCCTATAGTCCTATACAATCCCATTATCTATTGGACTATAAGTAACATCAGCATACAGTTTTCATTCTCAGCTAAATAATGCTACCCCTTTTCTTGTGGAGGTATCACAAAGACAGAGTAGGAAAGAGACTTGGCTGTCAGCAGGCTGTAGCTGTTGTCAAATACGACAGCATCTATATGGAGAATAAGCGATATCATTTAATAATTCAGCTTGTGGGAGAGACTCGAATGTGGTCCAACTTACACTTTCCAACTTGGAGTGGTCCAGTTTGGCTTTCAACTGAGGAGATGTGACTTTCGACTCGTGAGTAGGGAACCACTTCTACCAAGCTGTCTCCTTCACACCGGTACACTGCGAATCCAATGTCGTAGTCGTCTGTCTCAAAGGCCCAGCTGAAACAAAGGAATCATTGTTGCCTCAACACACATTTGAGGCAATCTCCTACTCACCTAAGCTGGGAATAGACTTCTTTTATGTGATACTCGACCTGTAACGATCCTCCCTTTTCCACAGACACCGACCTCTCATACTCCCCTTGAGTCATGGTACTTTTGTTCTTCAGGTAATATTTCTTGGGAATTTTTCCGCCCTTAGGACACTGAAATGCATTAGTGTGCATTATCATTACATGGGATCTGCCGAATTTCAAAGTGCACTTTGCACTGACTTTTGATGGGCACATTGGATCTCCATCGGAATCGACCATGGTACCGCCCCAGTGCTGAGGTACCTGGTCTGCATCGATCAGTTCCAGTATGGCCGGAACCCACTTGGACTTGTCAGTCCCATACACCACTACTTTACTTTTCGTGGCTTCGCTCATGAGAGGCTTCAACAAGTTGTAAATTGTTGTAAACACCCATGAAGCTGTATTTTTGAAAGCAACAGGACTACGATAATAGTTTAACAATGCATGGCGGGAAAATATTGGCAAAAATGATCTCATATAATTATGTATACTATATCATTTAGATTGTACCCCTTGAGACATGTGTCAATATACCATGGGTGAGAGACCCTCCCGACGCATGTGAAAGGGAACGCCCAGGCGGGGATCGAACCTGGGACCCTGGGACCTTTCACTCAGCAAGCCGAGACGTAACCATCTCGGCCACCACACCTCCCCAAAATGATCCCATATTATAATAATCTGCTTGTTAATATTGTTAATAGAGTAGTGACAGCAGAGATGCATTGTAATGTCTCATGTGCTGAAGCCATAGGTGTACTGTACATGTAAGATTGTATAATTTACATGCCGCAATCAAGTAAGATACAGACTGTAAACTCACCATTGACAACAAAAACTTTTTTCATCATTTCCGGGTAGTTGTTTTCTTGTATAGCGACATATGCTCTGAACATGCTCTGCGCTGTAGTAAAGAGAAGAAACAGAGTGAGTTTTAAGGCTAAATAATTATTTGCAACATCATTAATAAAAAATGTAGATAACTGTTCAGTGATTAAGCAACAACAGGGTCAGTTGTCTATGGTCGGTTAAAATAATAATTATAGAACAACACCCCATTAATGGCAGGCAGGTACAGCACAGCGCATAGGCCACTTAGCCTTACCGTCTCTAGATAGAGCATTTTTCCATGACCACTCTTCTGCGTCACAGATCACGACGTGGTTATGTATGTATCGTCCTAATCTATCACTCTGCTTGGCCATCGCTCTTAGGCTGGATTCTAATATATAGATGCAATTTTTAATCAACTCTTCTCTGGTCCCTGATCGGTGCAACCCTGGCATGTCCAGCTTTGCGACATTAAAGATCCACACTGAAAATATTGTGCATCAATACATGTTTACACAGTGACTGTAACAGTATCGTATTAAATCACATGGTGTTACATACCAGGACAGCCTTCTTTGTCGTAACTCACTAGACCTGCCGGATAGTACTTTTTAAATACTTCTGGTCGTACCCATTTGTCTAGTAACGTGTCACATTCCTGTGACTTCCTCCATGCCATTGACTGCATGTGACAATAAAAGGTGTTCAATATATGATTGTTGTCCCTTCAGTTTCACTTAATGCAACAAAAAATATATTATTCCTGAAGCCATTCAGTGGATGTGCAGATCTTTGGTGAGTAAGTAATTGTAATGGTAATGGTAATAGCAAGAAATGGGAATATTCTACTCACATCAAGGTACATTTTTGCAGCTTTCTTGGGGTCATAATCTCTGGCTGAAATAAGTGAATATCGACATCATAATGCTCTGTGCCTAGAATTAACTCACTCACCTTTCAACCACTGCAGAAGAAATAGGTCATGGTGGGTTGGTTGGACGACGTCTCCCGCTAGTAATCTAAACTGCAATATATTAGTGAAATTATTGTTACTAAAGTGTTAGTCGTCAGTGGAACCAAATTAGTAACACGAGGACAAGATAACAACAACAACATACCTTTTCCAGAGCTTCCTTATGCAATTCTATTTCCGTCATTGTTGTGAAATGGAAGGGGGCGGGATGGGCAGAATGATCGTATATTGTGCTCTCTTGGAAGAGGAAAGCTCTATCGTTTGTCCCAACCTATAGGGCTCTCCTTGGGCATATCTATCTATCATGTTCAATAGTAAGTTAACAAGCGTAACCAGCCTTGACAACAACTTATCAGCTCCAGATTAAACCTTATGTAATAACTTGGCCTGCTCATTTTGGCTCCAAATGCGAGTGTTGATCAAATGAAATACGATAGATTTTTTGTAGCATTATATGTATATTGTTATAAGCATGTATCAATTATCGGTCATATTTTACCACATAACCAGTTCAACACACTTGCACCACTTTATCGACAATATATACTTATTTATTATTAATTTACCAATTTTTCGTATAATTACTTTGCATCATTTTCGACCGTCAAGATGTCCTTTCATTGGTCCGAAAATGTGACAGGTGGCATCATGCCTGGCGAATATGAAGGATGAGATTGGTACTCCAGATGCAGATGCTATATGCAGTTTCTATTGTTACACGTGCAGGGAAGGGCATCGTTACACAGAAGGACAACTTTGGTCTAAAGTCAGTGCCGTTTCGTTCTGATATCCGGGATCAGATGGTTGCACTATATGTCTGCATATGTGATAGTGTTCACTACAATCCCTTTCCTGGGCAAGTATAACTCAATATTTTTGTTGCCGTAGAAAACAATCGCCGTATCTTTCTCAGAAAACGCTTGGACGTGGAATTTTTTCGTAAGATGCCATTTATTTTACACCACTTGTAGATAAGCTGCATATCCCATCTATGCCAGTATAGTTTGTACATTTTAATGACCCTTAAAATGTTGTTCGAGAGTGTGCTCAATAATAAGCAGCTACGTGCAAAAAATCACTCAATGAACACGACATTGAAACTCACTGCATTATGAAATCGGGATAGAGTAAATGTACTCCAAAACTCTATATTATTTTAATCAACTTAGGGTAACTAGATACTAATTCTTGTTGCAACTAATCAGAAATGATCTCCTCATAGTAGCAAAATTTGTACAGTTTATTTCGCTTTAACTAAAAATGGTCGAAAATCACATGATCTGAAAATATGTTTCATTGCATATCCTATGACCTTGCAGTTTTCATTCTCAACCAATGCTACGCCGTTTCATGTGGAGGGATCACAAAGACAGAGTAGGAAAGAGACTTGGCAGTCAGCAGACTGTAGCTGTTGTCAAATACGACAGCATCTATATGGAGAATAAGCGATATCATTTAATAATTCAGCTTGATGGGAGAGACTCGAATGAGGTCCAACTTACACTTTCCAACTTGGAGTGGTCCTGTTTGGCTTTCAATTGAGGAGATGTGACTTTCGACTCGTGAGTAGGGAACCACTTCCACCAAGCTGTCTCCTTCACACCGGTACACTGCGAATCCAATATCGTAGTCGTCTGTCTCAAAGGCCCAACTGAAACAAAGGAATCATTGTTGCCTCAACACACATTTGAGGCAATCTCCTACTCACCTAAGCTGGGAACAGACTTCTTTTATGTGATACTCGACCTGTAAAGATCCTCCCTTTTCCACAGTCACTGACCTCTCATACTCCCCTTGAGCCATGGTACTTTTGTTCTTCAGGTAATATTTCTTGGGTACTTTTCCACCCTTAGCACACTGAAAATGTAATAGTGTAAGAATTAGCAAGTGATCTGCTGCATTTTAAGTGTGTTTTGCACTAACTTTAGATGGGCACATTGGATCTCCATCGGAGTCGACCATGGTACCGCCCCAGTGCTTCGGTATCTGGTCTGCATCGATCAGTTCCAGTATGGCTGGAACCCATTTGGACTTGTCAGTCCCATAGACCACTATTTTCCTCTTTGTGGCTTCGCTCATAAGAGGCTTCAACAAGTTGTAAATTGTTGTAACCACCCATGACGCTGTAGTTATTAAAAATCATCAATCATTGTAATATCTTGATGAGACCACAGGCTTCTATACAGACAACATTTCATCATTTACCTGAGGCAATCAAGCAAGATATACGGTAACAAGCTCTTGACGGTAACTGTATGTGATTCGAGTCAGTTATTTAAAAATCGAGGCTCTAGTTCATTTCGAGTAAAATATTAGGTTTCGTTGAGATTATTACTCCAATGACAAATATAGGCAGTAATAATAATTAAAAAGTAAACTTACCATTGACAACAACAATTTTTTTCAGCATTTCTGGGTAGTTACTTTCTTGTACAGTGATATACGTTTTGAACATTCGCTGCGCTGTATATGCAAATTACATAAGAAATTGCGTGAATTCTTAGGCTTATAACAGTATGCAACATCATAACAACAAATCTTACCATCCCTAGATAGCGCATTTTTCCAATCCCACTCTTCTGTGTCACAGATCACTGTGTGATTATGTATGTATCGTCCTAATTTATCACTCTGCTTGGCCATGGCTCTTAGGCTTACTTCTGATAAGTAGATGCTGTGTTTCATAAGTTCTTCTGTGGTCGCTGAATGGTGCAACCCTGGGATGTCCAACTTTGACATATGTATAATCCACACTAAGAGAAAATAATGCATATCATACACAGTGGCTGTAACAGTGTCCTATTGAATCACACGCTGTTGCATACCAGGGCTGCCTTCTTTGTCGTTACCAACCAGACCCATCGGGTAGTATTTTTGTAGCACTTCTGGCAGTTCCCATTCGTCCACTAAGGTGTCACATTTCTGCGATTTTCTCCACAACATCGACTACACGTGACAAAATTCATTATCATTTGTTTATCTCCCTTTTGAACGCTTAACGTTATAAAATAATTCTTCATAAATCCATTTAGTGGATGTGGTCTCTGGTCGATGTATAGCATAGCAAGAAATGTGGAAAATTCTACTCACATCACGAAACATTTTTGCAGCTTTTTTGGGGTCATAGTCTCTGGCTGAAATAAATATTAATATCTATGTATGAATGCAGTGTACCTAAAGTTATTACCACATTTACCTTTCAACCACTGTAGAAGAAATAGGTCATGGTGCGTTGGTTGGATGAAGTCTTCCACTAGCAATTTAAACTGCAATAAATGACGGTAGTAGTTGTTACTAAAATGTAATTCGTCAGAAATAAGTAATACAGGAGTAGTAAATTATTTTGCAGCATTGTTGGCTTGGTTGCTCTCTTCGTTGAAAAAAAATATGCATGAGTAATAACTAATATATTAGAAAACAAGTAAATAATAGCAATGTTTACCTTTTCCAAAGCCCCCTTATGCTGTTCTATTTTCGCCATTGCTGTGAAATGGAGGGCTTGTTGGGCTGTGAATATCTGCCGAGATATTAACACTTTTTTGGAAGAGAAACTGCAAGCATGCATCTTGTACCATGATAACATACGCAATATCTCTTGGCAATATGTCAGGAGATTAAACAAAATTATGTAAGGATTTCCGAATGCTCCATATTTTCTCCAAAACATAATTAAACAATCTAATGCATATTTCTCAACGTATGTCTGTCTGTCTGTCTGTCTGTCTGTCTGTCTGATCACGATGCAAATCCATATGGAGGCCTCGACATATGCCCCGGGGAATGATTAAGGGTACGTAGTTTTTTTACTGAGAAGGTCATAAGCACATTGGACTTGACCTCCGAGGTCATCCTTGGCCGCAGGAGGCGAAAAGGACTTTGGCACATTGGCCCGCTTTCTAATCATGCACAATGGGGGTGTAAACAACTTCTCTGTTCAGTTGCCGGGGAAACTGTCCATTCGTTCTCTGGCGGCCGAAAGGGTCACATCGCCCTCTCCCCACTGCCACCTCCAGCCCCTCCATTCCATTCCTGCCAGCAAAGCCCCCCCCTCCCCCCTACCCAGCAACTCCTCCATCCGCCCCCAGCATGATATTCATGATATGTGAACTTTGAGCAAGACTTTGAGTATACGCATTAAACTACCGGTATGTATAGTTTATTTTTCACATTCCGTAATATAGGTAACATGGCTGTGACATAGTGTTCGGAACACTTTTACAAGTTTCACAGTTTATCTACACCAAGCCTATTCCTCAGTATGCTCCATATGAGCCCAAGAGTAGAAAAAACGCGCTCAATTGAAGCTGAGCTGCAGGGACCATCCAAAAGCTTCTGCAGAAAAGTGCAGAAATGAGATTCAAGTTTCTCATTTGTCGCTGTCTGCATGATAAAACGAAACATAAAATTGCCAGAAAAAAACCAAAAAAACCCAATAAAACCCGTGTGGGTTGGTTTAAAAAAAAACCCTGTAGTAGCTTACAAAATCACACTGTGTTGCTTACCAGGGCAGGGCCTTCCTTGTCGTAACCCACCAGACCAGAAGTATACTTTTTGAACACTTCTTGGTCGTCCCCATTTGTCTACTACATTTGTCTACACATTCCTGTAACTTCCTTCACGCCATTGACTGCAAGTGAGAAAGAATACTACCATACCCCAGTAGCTCTAGCAAGCACCAATAGTGAAATTATTGAAAAAAATGCTGGAATGCCAATCACAATTCCCTTTATGGCACTGCCAGCCGGTTCTTGGGGAGGTGCAGCTTCTGAAGATATTTTTATATAATAGGTTCGAAATCCAAACTCATTGGTCACGTCCATTTGGAACTGGCTGTTCAGATCGCTCTCTTCCACTGGATCCAATGTCAAATGCATTTCATACACACTGTGCCCCTTGCTATGTGGCCTGCAGGATGAGATCCTTTCGTCCGGTGTCCGTGCACGATTTTTCATCTGCTCTCCATTAGGGAGGGTCCAGACAACATTTGAAACTGGGTTGGAGGTCACGTTGACACGTATGGTCCCAATCTGGCCATTTATGAACCCATACTTTGTTGTTGTTTGCTCATTCCAAGGTTGAGGGGGAAAGTTGACCAGGATCTGAACTTGGGCGACGAAGTTCGCATCAGCAACACATTTCAGGTACAGTACCTCTCATTGTCATCTGGGTTGAAGTAGCCAGAGAAGTTCTGAGTAGTCATGTAGCCTTGGTTATTACCAAGGGGCACAGTCACTACTTCGCGCAGCCTGTCACCAATCACTGGGTAGTCATCAATGTACCAGGAGAGTTTTGCAGGCCTATCTCCATACACTTCACATCCAATGTGTGCCTTGTTTCGCCGGCTGTCCAAGTTGGTCACTTCAAGGGGACCCTTCTGGGTGAAGGAGATGGCCTGAGGCTTCTCCAGGACGTAGAAACTGATATCAGCCGACAGGGGAAATGTTCCCTGAGGAATACCCTGGCATGTCCAGTTGCCATTGTCCCTCTCTGAGACCTTGACGATCTGAACTCCGCAAAAGCCTTGTTTGTTCTTCCCCGCCTGTCTGTACCCCGGTGGAGGGGCTATGGGTATGTACTGATGGGTCTTGAAGGTCTGGCCATTGGGACCCTGTAGGTAGCAAGTCAGCAGTGGCATGTTGGCTTGGCACACAATCAGTGCCGATGAGCCTGTCTGGGCATACACAGGGTTTGTGATGTTTATCCATCTTGCCTGTTGTGCTACTGTGCTGGTAAAAGTGCAGAAGAGGTACAGCAGCCTGGCCGCCCTCGCTGCACATCCGTTGTTCCCCATGGTCGGGTGTGTTCCCACAAATTTAAAAAAAAAACTCCACTATGAAAAATCCCATGGACACAAGGCACAGTACTGTAAACGGCTGAGTAGTGGCCAAATGTAAATTGGCCTTGTCGTCCTTGTTGCTATGTGCCATGCCTTCCATTACACAACACAGAGTAATCACCAATCAGCCTGGACAACTTATCAGAACCAGATAATTATAAAACATTATGTAAGAATTCGAACCCATCCATAATTTTACTACAAAGTATATACAAAGTATGTGGGACTGATAAAATTATGTACTGTACGAGGATCATAAAGCGTATGAGTTGTATAGATGTGAGATGGATAATATTATCTGCATCATATGTCCTAGCAATCAGCTCTATATGATTAAATAATTGCATTGCATTGTAGACACATTCTCTGCTGTCATTTATTTGTGAATTATATTGTAACATTTATACTGTACATTTTGATCCCAACACCACCTGTTTCTTACCTACAGCACATATTTTATGTCAAGATGATCATTATCATCACTGTGCAATTCCCAATTTTTGTGCGGTGCTGCTTATATTTAAGGAACTACTTTCAAAGAATCACTTTGAGGAGTGATGATATTAACTGATAATATTATAGATTAAGTACAATAATAATTCATTCATGTCTTGTTTTGGAGTGACTTTTCAAGCCTGAGTTATTTTCAGTGATTTACTTAAAATCAGTTAATGGTTAAACCCATTTTATTACAGACTAGACCCTACTATACGTATTATAAATACACGCATATTTTGACCAATGTTACCGACTAATATTCTTGGTCACTCCTAAAACAGTTCTATAGCATGCTTAGTAATTGTAAGCAGCTCAGTACAAAAAAAATCGCTAACTAAGAAGACATTCTGGAATCGGGACACAATTAATACCTTCCAACACTCTATACAGTTGTAATTATAATCAGTTCAGTGGAATTTGACACTTATTCGTGTGGTCATCAGAAATCACTTCCACTGAGTAGCACAGATTCTTGCTCCTAATTTTGCTGTAGCTATTGTCAAATATCACGATATCTGAAAATAATATATTGGTTGAGCAAGTATTGTTATCATTCTGTTGCAATAATGCAGGACTTACATGTTCCTAAAGCCAATGGTTGGGTTTCTCCTTCTATGAGACACATATGGCTGTCGACCCTGGAGTAAGGCACAATTTCTTCCCATTCCTCTTGACATTTCCGCTGAATTGCAAAAGCAATGTCATGATTCTCAGTCTGGAACTCCCATCTGAAACGTTTAAAATAATAGGTTACGATAGCATACTGCTTATTGTACACTTGTACACTCACCTTAGTCGTGAGTTAATCTCAGTTATCTGAAATTCTACTTCATGGCAGTTTCCACTCTTAATTGACACCATGTTGAGCAAATCTCCTTCCTTCGCTTTGTTGTCCAGGTAGTATGATTCTGGCACTTTGCCTCCCAAATTGATCTGGAAAAAAAGGATTTTTGAAATATCATAAGTTTTTTTTAACGATGTGGCTGTTTCTAATGCGACATCGACATGTCACACTCACCATTGATGGACACATGGGATTGCCATCTGGATCCACCATATTTCCTCCCCAGTGTTTGGGCAGCTGATCTGGATCTACTAATTCCAGAATGGCTGGCAACCATTTGGATCTATCCGAATCATACACTTCAATCTTCTGTCTAGTCGAATCACTCAACAAGTTCTTAAACACATTGTAGATGAATGTGAAGTATCCAGGAGCTGTCATGATGTAAAATTAATATACAGTATTAACCCAATGTTACTGCATCTGCTATATTTTATTGCTCATCTTATTAACGATTATTATATTTCTTATTAATATTTTATGGATGTTATAATGAGCCCTGACAACACTTACCATTCACTGTCAAAACTTTCTTTAACGTCTCTGGATAATTTTCTTCGTAGAGCTTGTATAAGCGAAGCGTCTCTTTTTGGGCTGTAATGAGAAGTACGAGTATTACTATTTATTTACTATATTATTATTATTTATTAAAGAGTTCATGAACGAGTAGTTACATAGCATCAGATAGCATGTACCAAAAGAGATTTGAAGAGCACATACCTTGACGACAGAGTGAATCTTTCAAAGAGAGACCTTCCATGTCAATAATGACAACTTGCTGATGAACAAAACTTCCTCGAAGTTGGCTCTGCCTGGCCATTTCCTGCCTGCTTGTCTCCATGTTGAGGACAGCGGTCTTGGTCAGGTCACTTGTAGTGACCGAGTTCAATAGCCCCATCATATCTGCTCTCCCAAATGGCATTATCCACACTGAGCATAAGAAAGGAGGCATCATTTGAATGAAATATTATACCAAGCTAAGCTCATAGTCATATCATAATAATTGAACTCGGTGTGATGTCGGAGATTAAATTTTTGCCATAATTCGGCAAGAAGAATTCGTCAAATGTACTCCATTACACCTTGCCATCTGCATAGTACCTGGGCAACCTGTTTTGTCCACTCCAGGCATTCCTCTTGGGGAATACTTCGAAACGGCTTCAGGAGGTGTCCACGACTCCACTATTTGATCAGCTCCTATTTTGCTTCTCCAAGCCATAGACTGTAATAAAAACAACGTCATGAATACTTTATGAAAGCCTTCAGT
Source organism: Catajapyx aquilonaris (assembly GCA_000934665.2). Taxonomy (NCBI): domain Eukaryota; kingdom Metazoa; phylum Arthropoda; class Diplura; order Dicellurata; family Japygidae; genus Catajapyx; species Catajapyx aquilonaris. The sequence continues at coordinate 25,483 of JYFJ02002518.1, forward strand.
AGGATTATAGACGATATGTGTACTGACCTTACGCAACATATTCTCAGCCTTTTGTGGGTCATAATCTCTGGCTGAAAAAGAAATTATGAATGAGATTATGTATAGCCCTGGAGCAATATGAGGTCACACGATTCGAGGTGACAATTAGGCTTATCTTTCTTATTCCACTTCTGAAGTAGCCTAGTACTGAGTTACTTTACAAAGCATGATTCTTCGTTGACTCTAATACGAGAATCGTAGAAAACAAAGTTATTTCTGAATGCAAGCATTTTAAAAATGCAAAAACGAAAGGTGCAGCACACCATAATATACAAGTTCCATAACACACAGTTCTAATAATATACATATCTTATCTTAGGATTACTCATGTCTGAGTAATTAATTACTATACTGCGCGCAGCAATTAATACGTCACAATCCTCGTGAGTATTGCGTAAATTGCCTCTCACAGCATATGTAATGCTCGTCAGGATTATGCTCACAAGCAGCGTATAAATCATCGTAATATTGGCGTAGATCAAAAGTTGCCCGCCAAACCTACCTTTCAGCCACTGCAACAAATAACAGTCGTCATCAATGGGCTTCTCGACATCCGCCACAGCCTCTCGAAACTAGATGATATTATTATTATTATTATTATTATTATTATTATTATTATTATTATTATTATTATTATTATTATACCTTATTGAGAGCCTTCAGTTGTTTTGGCTTCAGTTCCATTGCTACGTTTGGCCTCATTTCACTGGTAGTCGTCTGGTAGTAGCACACAGTGATACTGCCGGTACGCTGCCTCACACCAGATAGTGTGAAAATTTTTCCATCCAATTGCAGAGTATGTATTTCATGACCTTGTATGGTGGAGATAAACGTCACTAGCTAACTGTAATAGTTCGTTCATCCTAGCTGTAACACGTGACTGTGATTCCAAGGGCAGAGTGTGCTTTGGTCTAAATGAAGTCAATGAACGTGAAAATCAAATCGATGTATATGACAAGCACATATCGCTTATCATGCGTCAGTCGGTCATTACCACCGGTGGTCATTACTCACGCATGAGCAGCAATGATATAAATACCGAGTTTTTCAATAATTCAGATGTACGGTATAACTAAATTATTATCGTCTTAGAATTTTCTATACAGTATAAAAAATTATGTAACATGTAAGACACTTCCAATTATTAAAATAATGCATTACAGTACTTGGTACTGTATGTGTTCAGAGTTGCTGAGTGCATAGGAATAGGATAATTTTGTTTAGTCATGCTATTAATTTAAATGAAGGTCAGGAAAGCACCATGACATTTGCCGCCCTCTATTTGCCGCCCTAGGCATATGTCACTGCCTGCCAAGGGTATATTTTAACAATACAGGGTCTACAGCCTACATGTGCAAGTCATTATCCTAAGATAGCGACTTGCACATGTAGGCTGTAGATCCTGTAGTGTTAAATATACCCTTGGCAGGCAGTGACACGTGCCTAGGGCGGCAAATTTTAGAGGGCGGCAAATGTCATGTAGGCGGAAAATTTTATTCAGGAGAAAATTTGACGCGTGCGAAAATATTTAATACATGGCGTCACCGTTCATGTGCCGCACCAAGATGAATCGCCCGATGTCCGAGACCAGTAAGGGCGAAAGTCGCGTGCATTCTTCCCCCCTAGGACAGTGGGGATCTGTGCCCGATCTATACGCGACTTTCGATCTTACTGGTCTGGGCATCGGCCGATTCACCTTGGATCAGCATAAAAGTGTAAACCCCAATATGAAATTCACTGGATTTTGCTATGTACTTGTAGGAGTATCCATGACCAAAATTTCATTATTATTATTTTTTAAATTGCAATTTTTGAGATATTTGGCCTTGAAATCCGCAAATTTCGGAATTTCCCCAATCTCGAACCTAAAAATCAGCCAGGAGTGAGTGTGTGGGGGGCGGGGGGGGGG
>JYFJ02002518.1:27435-55542 GCA_000934665.2 Catajapyx aquilonaris
GGGGGGGGGGGGAGATAAGGCGATGATGCCTAGGGGCGACAAAAACCTAAATATGTCACTGTTGGCAGGGTTCTCAAAGTTATGGCTTACGTAGATCATTGGTATCAATTTCAAATAGTCATATCCTTTCTCAAAATACAGTGTCAGCCAGACAGCCAGTCTAGCCTGACAGAAGTGACACAACAAATACGTAGTCGTTGAGTATGTGCAGGGATGGGCACTAAATACTTGAATGTAATTAAATACTAAATACTAACTACTGCAAAAAAATGTAATTAAATGCTAAATACTAAATACTGCACAAGAAAGTAATTAGATACTAAATACTAAATACATCAAAAGTATTTAAATACTTTCGTAAATACATTTCAAATACATTTTTTGTTAATGTGAACTATTTCTTGCCATCATTATTTGGATAAAAAATGAAAACATAACATATTTCTATTATTACGAGGCGCATCCAGAAAGTAAGGTCCATTTTTTAATTAGAAAAACCACAATGCACCCCAGAATTTTTATTTACACATCTGAAATAGGCAACTGTATACTTTTTTCAAAAATAGTTTCCAGCCAAATCGAGGCATTTTTCATTGAGTTACACACGATTTTGTATGCCTATGTCATAGGAGTCTGCCGCAAGCTATTTCCGCGACCCCTGAACGCTGGATTGCAATTCTTCTTCATTGTCAACATTATGCTTTGCAAGCCATTTCTTTCTGTCAATGGACAGGTAGTAATCGCTAGGCTCCAAATCACAAGTGATCAAACAATTCTCACTTGAATTGTTGCAGCATGGTTCCAGCACGTAAAGACAGTAGGCAGACGGGCATTGTCCGAGGGTCTGTCGGCAATATTATACCGATACGTTCCTTATTAATGGCCATCCTTATCTTCTGTACCCCTTTTGGATTGATCAAACGTAGCGTTGAGTTTCGTGGTGTTTTCTTGCGCGACAGTGCCTGTCTGCCTAGTGCCTTGCGTATACTGGAACCATGCCCCAACAATATATTCAAATGTGAATTGTTAGATCACCCGGGCAAGGCTGCACCCGGGATTTAGAGCCTAGCAATAATGACCACCTGTAAATGGACAGGAAGAAATGGCTTGCAAAGCAGAATGTTGACGATGACGAGGAATTGCATTCCAGCGTTCAGGGGTCGCGAAAATGACTTCTATGACATAAACATACAAAATATTGGGGAGGTGCGGTGGCAGAGATGGCTTGCTGTGTGAAAGGTCCCAGGTTCGACCCCCGCCTGGGAGTTCCCTTTCACCTGCGTCGGGAGGGTCTCTGACCCGTACCTTGGAGGTGTCTGGCAACCTAACCTCCTGGGGGACATGCACATGGCTCAAACTTGAGACATTGCACCTGCACCTATACGTTCCCTCCCCAAAAATCCCTACCCTTACCCAATGTCCTTGATTTCCCTGCACCGGAGTTGAATAAAAACCAAAAATAATTAAGAAAATATGGTGGTATCCCACCTCCCCTAAAAGAGCCACAGGCTCTATCACAGGGTAGAAGAAGAAGACATACAAAATCGTGTGTAACTCAATGAAAAATGCCTCGATTTGGCTGGAAACTATTTTGCAAAAATTTAGACAGTTGTCGATTTCAGATGTGTAAAAATAAAAATTCTGGGGGTGCATTGGAATTTGTCTAATTTAAAAAAACGGAACTTACTTTCTGGATGCGCCTCGTATCATGCTGCAAGCTGCCTAGGAGAAAAAGCTGCCAATTAGCTGCTTTTATTTCATTATAGGAATCAGAATTAAGAATTATGCAAATAATATTAAAAGGGAATTAGGGAAAGTATTTACGATATGTATTTAAATACTTCTGTATTTAAATACTCAGAAATGTATTGAAATACAGTATTTAAATACAGGAAAATCAATGTAGTTATAAATACATATCTAAATACCAAGAAGTATTTAAATACGTATTTAAATACATTTGTATTTAAATACTGCCCATCCCTGAGTATGTGCAAGTCACTTCATGGATAAAAGGTAGTAACACACCCTGTGACTTTTCTTCAGCTTTTCTTCAAAGATACCATTTTAAATGTAAGGATTTACTGGTATTGCGAGGCAATACATAATTCTCTACAAGAGACAATTATGAAATTGTCAAAATATCATATTACAGTAATATTTACTGGCATCTGTGATTCCCCTCCTCCCAGTATGACTTATAACCACAAAATAATATTTGTAACTGGTCTCAAAACGAAGTAATCGCATATCACCTTCACAACACACGCAATAAAATATTATTGTAGGCCTACTTTCATTTTTGATCATACATGAGCAGACTGTACAACAATGCTGCTTGTGTTACATGCATATAGTCAAATAAGTGACCTCGAGGTTATATCACTACCTCTCATTTTTTTGCCGACTCTTTTTATGACGCAGGAAGAATATTGCGAAAGATGGCACCTGGAAAACACGCGCTTTTAAATTAATTTCAACACTGTACTTTGCCTTAATTGCCTGCCTTGCGCAACATAAGTATTGCAAGAAGTTTCTCGGGATCTAATTCTAACTCTCAACTGTCTCAAGCAATAAGTCTGAGAATTATGTTAAAAATTGTTGCCTAATAAGGTTTATTTTCTATAGTATAATAGGCATGTACAGTCTCCTACTACAACCTAGGAGTGCTTTAAATTATGTTCAAAACCACTGAATATGTGGCCCTCGTTTCGACAATATGATTTAAGTGATCTCTTAGGACAAAAGTCATAGCAAAATAATACGAGTATCACGCATGGTAGGACGAGTATGGCAACCGATGGCAACGAATCTTAGTACAGTGTTGGTCATATATCGAGGCAACTGCCAGCGACATTTTCCGAAGCGGCAGAAGAAGGAAATTCCTTCTTCTGCCGCTTCGGAAAATGTCGCTGGCAGTTGCCTCGATATATGACCAGAACTGTACCTGACACTACTATTGCATGCTGTCATGGCAAAAGGGTAATTATTCATTCTTATTTTATTTTAATTGGCATAATACTACATGGTTAGGTTATGTGACAGTAAAGAAAATGGTTTTCTGTTGATCGTGTTGAACTTCATATTATTTTGAGTAAGTTCGATATGGTTTTCTGAACTGGGTGGTGTAGTATTTCAATAGTGTAGTGCACATTAGCTTAGTTCTCAGTTTGCTTTTCACAGTGAAATGAGCTCACATGCCAATGTGGCTTTCTGAACTGGGTGGAAGCATACTTCCTCCTCAGTTTGCTGTAGCTGTTATCGAATATTACCACACTGCGAAAAGAAAGGAACTGACATATCTTGTAATGTAAGAAAAATGCGCGTGAAATATTTCATAGCTAGCAAAAAATGCAAGGTCGTGGTTTTTTTACAATGTGAGGAAAAGATTTGCGAGAAAACATCTGTTGTATTTCATCACATGTGTTGCATCAGTGCAATGGAAGAAATGATGAAATCTTAAACATAATTATCTACTAATCATGAAATTACATGCTTAGAAGCATGGCAACACGTGCCAATTGTTGTCTCAACCTTGGTTATCATTTTCAATGATATATCACCAACAGGGATGGAAAAAGAACCGCTTCCTCCCAAAGAAGCGGTTCTTTTTCCATCCATGATCACCAACGTCTGACTTAAAAGATGGATTCTGATAACTTTTGTAGAGACAAAGGGCACACGAATAGTACCACTTACATTTTCCTTCTTCCAGAGAGTGCGTCTGACCCCGTACCGTGGTATCGCAACAATCCAGAAGAGTGCAGGGAAGCACTTCTTGCCTATCATTGTTTCCATCTATACTGAATATGCCAAAAGCGATGTCGTATCCTTCTGTTCGAATCTTCCAGCTGACATTCGGAGCATGGCAGTTAATTTTGGCATATTATTTGCGTCATCAACATTTACCTTATTTTCGAACCAGATTGAGCAATGTACACATCCACTTCCAATTTATCACCACTTTTAATTGTAGCTGCCTCCATTAGCTTGTCATTTACACCTGTCTTCTTGCTAGACATGTAGTAGGACTCGGGGATTACCCCTCCCAGGTTAACCTTCAATGGAAGAAAAATGTACTTACTGGCAGGATTAAATGTACTCTCATAATAGTGATTATTACCTTGGATGGGCATTTGGGGTCTCCATCTGGATCCACCATCGTTCCTCCCCAGTGTTTGGGCAGCTGGTCAGCATCTATGAATTCCAATATGGCCGGAACCCACTTGGTTCGGTCCGAATCATACACGGAGATCTAGCTTCTTGTGTATTCATTCATGAAATTCTTCCAGATATTAAACAAAAATGCAAAGAACCGTGGAGCTAAATAAGATATTTAATGTAGTTTTCATGGGTACTCCGAGCAGTGAGTGGAATTACCTGGGCATCCTTCCTTGTCAACACCAGGCAGACCTAATGGGATGTACTTGCCAAGCACTTCCGGACACATCCATGATTCAATAAGATCATCGGGTCCTATTTTCTCTCTCCACGCCATGGACTGCATAAAATTGTACATAGAAATTAAAAGATAAGCTATACAATATTTCCGAAATATTTTTGAAAGGCACGCACCTGTCGCAGCATGTCCTCTGACTTCCGGAGGTCGATATTCCTTGATAGAAAATATTTCGGCGCATTTTTAAAAAACAGTAATGGCAATGGGGAGACACAGAAACTCTAGAGCGTATAGTGAATAATGGGTCATACTAAATTTTAACCACTGCAATAAGTACTCGTCCTGTTCACATGGTTTCTTCAGTTTCTTGACATCAGACACTGCCTTACGAAACTGAAAACAATAATATCCGGCTTGCTTATTCAAGGTAACTGTACTGCTGGAGTAGAGGATTACCTCTGTCAAAATTATCCATTTGTTTGTTGCTCAATTCCATCGTGACAATTATTATAATACGAGTATGTCAAGTAGACACACAATCACTGCACTGACTGTATATATATTCTACCAACTTCTCCTTTTGTGCTCCAGCTGCATCCACGATGAAGGATGATCGTGAATGAATCACCTTCCATTACTTCGCTTCGAGGCTTGCAAAACCTTCCAGTTTTTATTGACATTAATAATTTATACGCCATTAATTATTGCAACACCATAGAATATATTGTGACGTTCATTTTGACAAAAGCTTGCTTATAGGGGTGGTGACATAGTATACCCTGAGGTCCGAAAAAGACCCCACGTTTCAAGTTAAGGGTCAAGCAACTCCATATTATGTCATCGGGAGGACCTGTTGTCTATTTTTAAATATCAGACTATTCCTTCAAATGTGCACGATATATCCTCCCCCTCTCGTCATCGGGTAGCAACCCCCCCCCCCCTCCTTCGATGATGGCGTAATATGTGTCCGGCCCCTTGGCACATATCCGACCTTTTAAATAGTTTAAAAAAACGTTCTACCTGACAGAAAGTGCCAACATAGGATCAAATCTTACAGATGACATTGGGAAGCATTTAGTGATAATCATTAGCTACATGAATTTATGACAATTTTTGAACCAAAGTGTGATAGCTATGCAGACATGATATTTTAATTTATCACAGGTTTTTATTATAGTTGTCTTAATTGCACCCTCTGTTACATCCGCCTTCTTGTTCTTGTTAGACATGTATTGAGGATGTCCCTTCACAGATTCACACAAATATTTCCTGCATTTCTCATGGATTTAACTTATGTCACAGTATTTTTCATGTGTTCCTTTTTTACCATAGTAGCAATATATTGTGGTTTTAGACACTTTGAGGCATGAAAATATTCAGCCTTTGATCTCGGTGACCGTCGATGACTCTTCAGCGCTCACATGTCAGTATGGTTTTCTGAACTGGGTGGAAGCACTTCAATAGAGTAGTGCACATACTTCCTCCTCAGTTTGCTGTAGCTGTTATCGAATATTACCACATCTGCGAAAAGAAAGGAACTTACATACCTATCATGTAATGTAAGAAAAATGCGCGTGAAATATTTCATAGTTAGCAAAAAATGCAAGGTCGTGGTTTTTACAATCTTATGAAAAGATTTGCGAAAAAACCTCTGCCGTATTTTCATCACATGTGTTGCATCAGTGCAATGGAAGAAATGATGAAATCTTAAACATAATCATCTACTGATCATGAAATTACATGGTTAGAGGCATGGCAGCACGTGGCAATTGTCTCAATTTTGGATATAATTTTCAAATAATATATCACCAACGCCTGACTTAAAAAGATGGATTACAATATATTCATCTGGTAACATTGCTGGCGACCCGATCAAGTAACACACGAATGGCAAGAGCCCCACTTACATTTTCCTTCGTCCAGAGAGTGCGTCTGACCCCGTACCGTGGTATCGCAACAATCCAGAAGAGTGCAGGGAAGCACTTCTTGCCTATCATTGTTTCCATCCATACTGAATATGCCAAAAGCGATGTCGTATCCTTCTGTTCGAATCTTCCAGCTGACATTCGGAGCAGGGCAGTTAATTTTGGCATATTATTTGGGACATCAACATTTACCTTATTTTCGAACCAGATTGAGCAATGTACACATCCACTTCCAATTTATCACCACTTTTTATTGTAGCTGCCTCCATTAGCTTGCCATTTTCATCTGTCTTCTTGCTAGACATGTAGTAGGACTCGGGGATTACCCCTCCCAGGTTAACCTTCAATGGAAGAAATGTACTTATACTGACAGGATTTAATGTACTCTCATAATAGTGATTATTACAATGGATGGGCATTTGGGGTCCCCATCTGGATCCACCATCGTTCCTCCCCAGTGCTTGGGCAACTGATCTGGATCTACGAATTCCAATATGGCCGGAACCCACTTGGTTCGGTCCGAATCATACACGGAGATCTTGCTCCTTGTGTATTCATTCATGAAATGCTTCCAGATATTAAACAAAAATGCAAAAAACCGTGGAGCTAAATCAGAAATTTAATGTATTTTTCATGAGCAGTAAGGGGAATTAATACTGGCACTAAAATCCAACAATAAATAATAATCAGCTACTCACCATTTATTACAATGACTTTTTTCATTATCTCCGGATAATTATCTTCACATACCCTGATAAGCTTCTTCAGCAGGTACAAAGCTGGCAAAATTAAACATGGATCTATCTTACAAAAACATATCAAAGTTGCTATTTAATATATTGCAAGGGCACTCATAACAGTAGCCTACCTGGAGGATACGTCGCATTTCGAAATGAAAAGCACTCTAAATCAACGATTGGCACAGTCTGACCAACAAACTTTCCACGCAGCTTGCTCTGTCTAGCCATTTCCAATCGACCGATCTCCACGTTTTTAGCACTAAAGGTAACAATATCATCTACGGGGCACGATTTCAGTAATCCTATCATATCCAGTATCCCGGTAGGAATAATGAACACTGGAAACATCACAGATTAGCTTTCATAATATTATGCAGAAATAACAAGCCATTTTTATATCTCCATATTGCAGACGCTCTTGTGGATTCTTGAGGTATTTACCTGGGCATCCTTCCTTGTCAATACCAGTGACACCTAATGGGATGTACTTGCTAAGCACTTCTGGACACACCCATGATTCAATGAGGTCATCGGCTCCTATTTTCTCTCTCCAGGCCATGGACTGCATAAAATTATTGTACATGGAAATTAAAAGATAAGCTATACAATATTTCCGAAATATTTTTGAAAGTCACGCACCTGTCGCAGCATATCCTCTGACTTCTGGAGGTCGAAATTCCTTGCTAGAAAATATCTAGGTGCTCATTAAAGAAAAACTAATCCGGGCAATGGGGAGTTACCCTGTACCCTGTACAATGTACATATAGTGAAACTCAAACACTTAGAGTGGGATAGAATCATACTACCTCTTAACCATTGCAATAAGTACTCGTCATGTTCACAAGGTTTCTTGACATCACATACTGCCTTGCGAAACTGAAAACAATAATATCAGCTTCGTTTATAAGTAACTGAATTGGACTTGTAAGGATTACCTCTGCCAGGATATCCTTTTGTTTGGCTCCCAATTCCATCGTGACAATTACTATGCTCTCAGGGTGATGAAAAGCAAGCTAAGTCAAAGGTGTGTATGAACAGTTGGAAACACTCAATCACTGACTGTATATTCTACCAACTTGTGCTCCAGCTGTTCATCCACGACTAAGGATGATCGTGAATGAATCACACCACTTTCATTACTTCGGATCGAGAATTGCAAAACCTTCTAGTTTTTATTGAGGTTAATGATTTGTACGCCAATAATTGCAACACCGTAAAAATTGTGACGTTGAAACGCAGTGTTATGCAAAAGCAGGAAAGGGGCCCATTTTAATCCTTCATTTGGAGGTGTACTGATTAAAGGGACACTCCACTCAAAAAAAAAGTTGGCCCCCAAAAATCGGGCAAAAAATTCTGATTCCGAATGTGCAAGCGTTTTTTTTTCTACGCCCAACGGTAACATGGAAAATCATGTATCTACACACGTCGTCTCGCGTCGTCTCCTAAGAAGGGTGTGACCTGAGCGGCTAGGAGCACACACAAAATATAAGTCAGTGGATTCAGTGAAAGACAGACAGTTTATTTCCGTTTCAGTATGTCACCAAAAGATGGTAGGATAAGGATAATGAGGTTAGGGAAGGTAGTCAGGAGCGACCAGTCACCAGGATATTCTCCTAGAGAATGGCCTCGAGTATTGTGCGAAGCGTGCTTATATAGTGGCGCAACGCAATGCGAGATGGGAAATGATGCCTGGCGAAGTCACGTGACCAATTGGGGTGCGAGTACATTGAGGCACAAAATAATGGGACCATATACAGTCATGTCCAAAATAATATGGTCACAAGGGCGATACAACACCATCCCGCGGCAAACTGGAGAAGTATAGTGTGCTCAGTAAACACCATGCCGCGCCAGGCGAGCCTGGTCTAGTTCCGCCCGGTTCCACTCTGGTGGCGTCGCCACCTGCGCCCACCTGCCCCGCGCGCGGTTTTCGAACGACACAATTCCAGCTTTCACACTGGCCTTACCGTTCGTCTCTAAGAAAAACTGCTTATACCCTCGGAATCAGGATTTTTTTGCCCGATTTTTAGAACCCAACTTGTATTTTGAGTGGAGTGTCCCTTTAAGAGGGCACACAGAAGGACTCCTCGTCAATAATTATTATTGTGTACCGTACCTTAACTGAAGAAATATTCGTATGACTGTGCTAGAATAGTTTATTAAAATGCCTAAGTTATATTTTCAAGATTTTACATATTACAAGAGTCCGGATTTTCAGACACGAAAAAAACCCGAAATAGGCACGAAAACCCCCGCAAATAGGTCCTTTCAGAAACACATAATAATACTCCTCAAAATATCAAACTCTGAAGGAATAGGCCCGGAATAGACCCAAAAAAGTCCCGAAATTACTGGCAAAAAGTTTTAAAAAAACTATCCCAAAAAAGGCCAAATAGGCATTAAAAGTCGCCAAAAGACAGAATAGGCAAAATAGTTTGCAAAACCACGAAATAGGCCATTTTAGGCACTATAACATTTTTTCACATCATGCATATTTATGAAAAGGATAGAATCTATCCTTTTCATAAATGCATGATGTGGAAAAATGTAGGTTTTATAGTTTAAATAGGCATTTGACTAAACATCCGGATTCTACATATTTTACATATAAGTACACCATGTTTTTGACATTATGATGTGGCCTTTTTACATTGCAGCAAGCTCAGTGGGGTCTTCTGAACTGGGTGGAAGCACTTCAATAGTGTACTGCACACGTATCTCTTTCAGATTGCTGTAGCTATTATCTAGTATCACCACATCTGAAAAAGAAAAATTATCAATATTGTAAAAAAGAATTGCAAGGTTATGGTCACTTCAGATTATGCAGAGAATGGCATGTATTACATCACATGCTGCAAGTTGACGTAAGAACCTCACTTACACTTTCCTTCATCAAGAGGGTGAGTCTCACCCTGTAGAATGGTATCGCAAGAATCCAGACGGGTACAGGGAAGCACTTCTTGCCTCTCATTGTTACCATCCACACTAAATATTCCAAAACCAATGTCGTGCGACTCTGTCCGAATCTTCCAGCTGACATTGGGAAATCATGCAAATCAATCCAAATCAATTCTCAGTATCAATAAATTTTACCTTATTTCCGAACCAGATTGAGCAATGTACACATCTTTTTCCAATTTATCGCATTTTTTTATTGTAGCTGTCTCCATGAGCTCTTCACTTTCTTCATCTGTCTTGCTGCTCTTGTTTTTAGACATGTAATAAGACTTGGGGATATCTACTCCATGATTGACCTTAGAGAAGAAGATCATAATTAATACTCATTGATCAGACAGGATATTTGTTCTTATTAATACTTTGGATGGACACATTGGGTTTCCATCTGGATCCACCATTGTTCCTCCCCAGTGTTTGGGCAGCTGGTCGGCATCTATGAGTTCCAATATGGCCGGAACCCATTTTGTTCGATCCGAATCATACAAGAAGATCTTCTTCCTTGTGTGCTCATTTAGGACAGGTTTTAGCAGGTTGAACACAAAGGCGCCGAATTTTGGAGCTACACGAGAAGAGTTTATAATGTGCGCAACGTATCATTATTATCAAGTCTCATCTTCATTAGTTTGTCCAATCTTTCCAATTATTGCTCGTACACTCTTAACCATTTACCTTCTCTAGAGAGGGTAAAAAAGAGGCCCTTTTTACCCTCTATTTTCTAAGGTAATACATGCAAAATTTACCTTAGAATAAATTTACCCAAGAATGTAAGGTAAAAAATGGCCACTTTCTTACCCTCTCTAGAGAAGGTAAATGGTTAAGAGTGTATAAATACAAACACATAATAGATCCAGCCTAGATAGGCACTAACTGACCATTCACGACGACAACCTTCTTCAGCGTTTCTGGATAATTGGCATCCTGCATTTTGATAAGTTTCTTAATCACGTTTAGTCCTGGTAAAATAACAGAAGCACATTTTAATGCACATGACTTATTTTCTGTGTTTTTTTTGCAAGAAACGGATGCAACAAATACCATACCTGGCGGATACGTCGCATTTCGAAATGTCAGATGTTCTAAATCTATTATTGCGACAATCTGACCAACAAATTTTCCACGCTCTTGGCTCTGTTTGGCCATTTCTCGTCTGCTGACTTCCAATAATTGAGCACAATACTTCACTATCTCGTCTACTGGGGACGACTTCTGTAATCCAATAACGTCCAAGCGTCCTGTAGCCATCCACACTAGTAAGAAATATTAAATGATAATATAACAGTTAAAATAAATCAAATATGTGACATCACCACGGTTTTTGTCACGTTTATGCCTCAGAATAAATGAGAAAGATAATAAAGTTCTTGATTATTTTTATTAGGAATCATCTTTTTCTTGGGTAATTATTTACCTGGACATCCTTCCTTGTCATTACCAATGAGACTTATTGGCTTGTACTTGCTAAGCACTTCTGGAGGCTCCCATGAATCTACGAGATTATCAGCCCCAATGCTTTCTCTCCAGGCCATGGACTGTATAATATGTATCATATAAATTCACAGCAGAAAATATTTCAAATAAATCGTGTACTTATTAAAGGCTACACACGGTAACACTCACCTTACGCAACATCTTCTCTGCTTTTTCAAGTTTGAAATTCCTTGCTGTAAAAAAAAATTCAATGAACAAGCCGTTTTCTAAATGAAATATTTTTGAATATGTGAGACGAGCATTTCAATCACTCTGTACATTTATAGGAAAAGGTATGTTGTAAAATGTATAAGGTATGTAGTAAAATGTATAAGGTATGTTGTAAAATGTATAAGGTATTGCCACACTACCTCTTAACCATTGCAATAAGTACTCGTCATGTTCACACGCTTTCTTCACATCAGACACTGCCTTGCGAAACTGAAAACGATAATTATTATAGCAGACATTAATGGAAATAATTGATGGAGATATTGGACTGTTACTATTACCTTTACAAGAACATCATCTTGTTTGGGGCTCAACTCCATTGCTTCAGCTAATGTGGTTAGAAAACAGACCTTCTCAAAAGCACATCAAATGGGTAACACTACCAACGGATGTTCTTGTGCTCTGATGTGAATAAGCCTCTTTCAACTGATAGAAGTACGAGTTTCAGGTGAAGTCCAAGGTTGCATAAAGATAAAGATAAGAAAAAAGGGAAGTGGTGCCGTGGTGAGGTGTACAGTGGAAGTGGCTATCATGTCAAATGCTTCAAGTTCACAAGAAGAAACTGCTGGGGTAATAACTACTAGAAGAAACTGACTATATTTATTCTCAGATATAAGTAATGAGGATTAATTTATTACTTACAAAATAAATTACAAAATTGCAATAATTTCTACATGGTGGACTCGACCACCATCCATCAGTCCTCTACATTCTTCATTTTTCTTGGCCCTCCACATTAGGTTCATTTTTGGTAGTATGAAAGGGCTTGGCATAAAAATAATATTGATATTAATATAATATTGAAATCGCCTGGTATAGTGATTGGCTGCCACCATTAGAAGTAGCTACTGTACATTTCTGGGGATTGGCCACGAAAATCTCCGCATATATTGCAATGATTCGAGGAGAGAGGTGAATTGTCACAGACGAGGAGACGCGGACTAGTCCACAAGTATTGACCCAAACCTTCTTGTAGCAATTACACATTGATCAAATTGCCATTATTATTTTTAAACATTTTAAGCAATCAAACAATCAAATCAATCAATAGGATTCTGCCCACACTTCTGGTGTAGGCGTGGCCGAGAGGTCCCCTGCAAAGGTCCCCTGTAGCCTGTACAGTACAGTACACCTTATATGGCAGTGGACCCTAAACTGTAGGACTACTTCATGTAAGGACAGTAAGGTATATGTACAGTACTTTTAAGACGTGCCTCTGACAGAAAATATAGTTTTGTGGTTAATATCACTGTTTCTTAACCGAAGCAGTAGTGGTGGAGTGGATGTGGTATCCAAAGATATCGGCTGTATATAACTTCTAGATACATAACTGCTAAGAAACAGTGAAGCCAGTTTGAGGGGTTTGTGCCAGTCGCCCAAAGCAAAGACGGCGGCTTTGGGCGACTTGGATCGATCTGCCGTGGGGGCCTGTACGTAGTTGGGCAACTTCAAGGGATGCCCCGCGCCCCTGGAAACGTCCCACTGCGGTCTGGCCCATCAGCCCAGGGGCCGCCCCTATAAGGCCGCTTCTGCTGCCCCGCCCATAGTGACGATGACGCCATATTTACTTTGGGCGTGATTGGCATCACTTTGCTTGTATGGAAAGGGATAGCGAGTTATGCATCTAGAAGTAGACTATAATATAGCAGATATTTTTGATGGTATCCGACTGCTAATAGGGAGGTCCTGGGTTCGAGTCCTCTGTGGTTTTCTGTGGTTTTCAAAGGTCGCCCCAGGAAAAATTTCTGGATCGTACCGTAAAATAGGCCACAGCCGCTTCCTTCCTTTCCTATCCTTGTCCTGTCCAGCAGGAGGTGCTGTGTCGGTGGGGAATTTCTGACCCACACCTAGGGAGGTGTCTTGTAGCTTGGCCCCCTGGGGGACTGCATACGACCCCCAAATTTCGGACATCGCACTTGCACCCGTATCCCTCACAAATCCCGATCCTGACTCCTGCACCGGAGAGAAAAAATGCGAAGAAAATTTCGTAAGAAAAATGGGGGTAACCCACCCCCCTAAAAGGGCTCTGTTCCCTCTAATGGGGTAAAGCTAAATAAAATAAATAATAAAATAAATAATATCACTGTTTCTTAGTTTCATATTGCTCCTATGACACCGGTACAATTTTTCTCCGTAAATGATCGGTTATCCGAACAATCAGTTATCCGAACACCCCCTTGGCAGACTGTTCGGATAATCGATGCTCCACTGTAGTTCGAATATGGCGAACTCCGTGGTATCCGCATGAAAGTTTGTCCCTATTATTTTACATTGTGATCAACCGAATATTGCTGTTTTAGAATTTCAGCAGCATACATTAACTGGATTATACTGGCTTGTGAGTTTCATATGCAGTAATTTATTTCAAGGCTGACAATTTAATATTAAAAAAATTTCATGTGGTATTTTTTAAATTGGATGTATAGTATCGCAGTATAGGATATTGCATAAGTCAGGCTCGGAGGACGCTTTTTGGTTTATTACGTCAATCCTTTCAAAATCGGAGTTTCACCTATTTTAGTGAGAGGATGAGGAATGCAACAGGCCATTCTTGCTGTTCAACGTAATCGCTGGCTATCCATTTTGTAAGGATGTCTGTAAGTAGTGTAGTGTAAAGTGTAAACGAATAAATGACGCAGTATTTGAAAATAATGATGTTATCCTTGGCTAGGTGACGCAAACACTCTACTCGGGGAAATTAGCTTAAATAATATTAGTTCTGTACGAAATTAAAACATAATTAATAGAAGTGTGGAGAAAACAATTACGAGGGACGTACCAAATTATTTTATTACGGGTATAGTTTAAAAAATAATAAACTATTTCCACCACCGTTTCGTCTCCCTTATTCCACAGGATGTATTTTTCTCTTTAAACTATTTCTCATCACATATTGCAACTTCCGTGCAAAACCTTTGTGATGCGTATCGGTCCATGAGGCAATAAGGTTTTTATACCTTTCAAGGATGACTGTGATAATAATCCTGTATATCACGAGTAGATCAGTCATTTTTTGGAGGAAGAATTTGAATTGCGTAGTACAGATATTTGCTTCGTATTTTGCTGAAACTGTTATCAAACAGCACCACATCTGGTAAAGAGAAAACACAAATTATTACAAATATTCCAAAGAAATGTCACTTCGTATTTCCCAGCATTGACACTTACACTTCCCATTGTCCAGTGGCTCTGTCTGCCCTTGAACCATATCCTCACCGCTATCTACACGTTCATACGGAAGCATTTCCTTCCATTCGTCCACATCTACACGACATATTCCAAAGCCAATGTCATGCGACTCGGTCTGAAACTGCCAGCTATATAGAGAATAAAACTGTTTAGTCCATTACATCATACACTGTTCATACTGCTCACCTTATACTAGAACCAGATTGGGCGATAGTAAAATCCAGCTGAAGTTTGTCTCCACTTTTGATGGTGACAGCTTCCATAGATTCGTCTATTTCATCTGCTTTGTTCGATTTGAAGTAAGATGAGGGTACGTCGCCTCCCAAAATAATCTGGTTTAAAAACGAAACATTATTTGACGAAAGGTGTGCGGTATGTCAGGGTATGTACCTTGGATGGGCATTTCGGATTGCCATCTGGGTCCACCATTGTTCCTCCCCAGTGTTGGGGCAACTGATCCTCGTCAACAATTTCCAATATGGCGGGAACCCATTTAGTTCGATCGGAATCGTACACAATAATCTTTCTCTTTGTCACTTCACTCATGAATGGCTTCAGTAAGTTAAACACAAAGGCAAAGTATCGTGGAGCTGTGTGATATAAATAAATTGTATTAACAGTATTGCCTACAATGTTGTTACATACCATTCACAATGATCACATTCCTAAGCATCTCTGGATAATTATCCTCTTGCATCTTGGTGAGTTCAAGTATGAGGGCATGACCTATAAGAAAAATTGCAACCAGGATTGGAATAACTCTGCAATAAAATCTCCAATATATTGTTACCTGGACGGTGGAAAGCATTCCGAAATGTCCATCCTTCCAAATCCATTATTATGATATGCTGACCAATATATTTCCCACGCAGTTGGCTCTGTTTGGCCATCTCTCGTCTGCTGATCTCCATGATTTGTATAACATTACGAATAACATCATCTGGAGACACAGACTTAAGGATCCCAATCACATCGAAGTATCCCGTACAAGCAATCCACACTGAAAAACCATATTACCAAAGTGTAGTTCACAATAAGTCATATAAGTATGTACACCCACGAGCATAAAGTTGGAGACGGCAGGCCCGGAGCGTCTCCAACTTTATGCTCGCGGGTGTACATGCACATCTTTGATACTTACCTGGGCATCCTTCCTTGTCCAGCCCACACAGACTTAGAGGGTAATACTTCTGAAGCACTTCAGGAGGTGTATATGAATCAACAATGGTATCAGCACCAACCTTCTCTCTCCAAGCCACGCTCTAGAATTTTTTTTAAAAATAAATACTTTTGCTGTGTGCAAGGTTGTAAGTCAACACTTACCTGGCGCATCATATCCTCGGCCTTATCAACATTAAACTCTCGTGCTGCAAGCAATGACACATTAGAACTACTATCAATATTTTAAAACTAATATATTGCGAACCTTGCAGCCATTGCAATAAGAATCCATCTGAATCAGATGCCTTCTTCACATCATACACCAACTTACGAAACTGAAAACATGCAATATTGTCAAATATAGTTACAGATAGGGCAATAAAAATAACGTTGGTAAATATTTGAATTACCTGCTCTAGAGCAGTCTTTTGATCCTCGCTCAATTCCATGCCTTTTCAGCTTCGAATCTATGTCTGAGCAGATGAATCAGCTATTCACTGCATCCGCATAAAATCATGTGGCATAGATACCCGACTTCTGAGTTCTTTTATGTTCGGAATGAGTTTCCTGCCAGTATCATGACGCAAAATAGTTTTTATGTGAAAGGTGTAGCAATAAACTGGAGGCTGCAGCCACAATCATGGCCACCAGTATAATTTGTATAGTTTAAAAAATTTACTTTACAGATGCGTTTAGGCAATGGGAAAGTACCGTCATGATTGGCAATTCCCTCTCTGCTTAGGAAACCAGTAGAGACCATGCAAAAATAAATGAAGTAACTCCTTCTACTAATTTATTTCAGCTCCAGCTACACTTGACTCTCTTTCCACAACAATCACCCTTCCCAAACCATAGCAACTCCCTTCACAATCAACATGTAAATACTGTCAACATCTGTACATCACATTATTACGAAACATTACCACATAATTTATCTTGTGTGAAATCAGCAAACGTACTAATCACTTTTTTCTGGCGGCACGACTTGAATGGAGTAGCAGAGATGTTTGCTCCTGAGTATGCTGTAGCTGTTATCGAATGTCACCACATCTGTCAAAAGAGAAGCCACGCATTTACATGTCATGGGACATGCAGGCATGCATGACCGCAAAACTTCCAAGGGTTGCCAACAGGGACATATTTTGTTATATTTACGTGCAAACTAGTTCTTTCGATAATTAATAAACTTGTAGGGCTCCTTACTTGCACAGACTAATTGCTGCACTTACATTTTCCCTCCTCCAGAGATTGTGTTTGTCCTCGTATCATTGAGTTGCTGCAATCTATACTTTGACAGGGAACTATTTCCCTCTCGTCATTAACATCTACGAGTGATATCCCAAAAGCAATGTCATGCGATTCGGTTTGGAACATCCAGCTGCCGATTTGGAGAGAAAAAAAATCGAAAATAATATATAAGCCAAAATAATCCGTTAGTAATGTATATTTCAAATTGTGTGTCACCTAATTCGAGAGCCAGATTGAGTAATGAGATAATCCAATTTCAATTTGTCACCCTTTGTGATCGTGGCTTCTTCCATGGGCACATCATAAGCATGCGGTTTGTTACACAAATAGTAAGATTTAGGGACTTCACCTCCCTGTACAATCTGAAAGTGGGAGAAACAATGATTGTTGTCAACTGAGGTCGCGAAATCAATTTTCCTACCATGGATGGGCATTTTGGATTTCCGTCTGGATCAACCATCGTTCCTCCCCAGTGCTTGGGCAACTGATCTGGATCTATGAATTCCAAGAGATCTGGAACCCATTTTGTTCGGTCTGAATCATACACAAAGATCTTGCTCCTGGTGTACTCATTCAAAAGAGGCTTCAACAGGTTAAACACATATGCGAAGAAAGACGGGGCTGTGTGATGGAGAGACACATCACATTCATTGTTGAAAATTGTTGTGCGGTCTTATTTATAGGGGAGTACAATGTAGGTATCCTTACCATTCACAACGAACATTCTCTTGAGACACTCTGGGTAATTGTCCTCACTTCCTTTATTTACTTCCCTTATCAAGGAATGACCTGGAATGTGAACATTAAAAGCTTGATGTCAGACACTCATGCTTTACAATCACTTACCTGGCGGATAAATTGCATTCCGAAACGTCAACCCTTCCAAATCAACGATTGAAATCGTCTGGCCAACAAACCTGCCACGCTTTAGACTTTGCCTGGCCATTTCTTTTCTGGCTTTCTCCAACAATTGAAGAAGAGTCGTGCATATGTCTTCTATTGTAGCCGACTTCACTAGTCCCACAATGTCCGTCTTTCCATTAAGACTAATTATGACTGAAAGCAGTAGAGAAGTGGATAGAGTGACATTCCCTTGAAAGTAACGAACATCACAGATTACCTGGACATCCTTCCTTGTCAACACCGCATATGCTATGAGGGTAATACTTTCTCAGCACTTCCGGAGGTTCCCATGACTCAATGATATCTACGCTATGTTCTTCTCTCCATGCCATCGACTATAATTTTTGTACCATTTTAGCCGTGTGACACATGATATAAGTTACTGTATAGAGTAAGATTAAAGCTAACCTTTCGCAGCATATCCTCCGCTTTTTTCATGTCAAAGTTCCTTGCTGAAATAATACAAAGTGATAAGAAAATATTATGCTCTGTATCAATGTGCAGCAGGGTGCTGCATAAACTGACCTCTCAACCACTGCAAAAGGTACCCGTCATCGTCACATGGTTTTTGAACGTCTGAGACTGCATCTCGAAACTGTAAAAAGTGTTTATAATTACATTTACAATGTGAAGCTTGGTCCATTGAGTAGTTTACCATTTCTAGGGCACTCAGTTGTTTCGGACTCAATTCCATCGTGAGGTGACCTCGGATGTTATACTGAAATTGAAATTGGAACAACATAACAACAGCAGTACTGTGAGAGCCAATCCTCGTGAAATCAACAGCTTCTTTGAGATACACAGCTGGTAGCTGCAAGTACAGATACATTTATCTTAAAAATCAACCACTCACATTCTAAGCAGCGAGATTCCCACAAACAATCCGCCACGATTCTAATGAACGTAGTGAGATTTCCTAATATATGAATGCAAATTCTCGGCTCGCACTTTGATAAGAAGGACAGCACCCTGGGCTCCTGATAGCAATAACAGGATGCAGTATCAGCTTATTGAGCAATAACAACACTGTCCCAGAAGATAAGCTTTAATAACTTACATAAATTTCCCGGTTTTGAATGGCTTCCCAAATATCAACCTTCCAAATCCATGGTTCAAAACTTCAAATAAGTGAACAAAAATACAGGTACGGTACATATACAATTCATCTATATTATTAATACCCTACTGTAATGGCAATTCCTCCCGCTGCGTACGGCCTATAGCGTAGGAAGTGATGTAAAAATTTAGCCCGCGTGTCCTATATTTGCAATACACTTTCGTTTTTTGGAAATAGTGTCCAGGGAATTTATAAAACACAAATAAAGCAGACCGCCTTTAAAAAACCAACCTCCACGGAGTTCCCATAAACGCCGTTACGGCCGGGGACGCTACCTCCGCACCGCCTTACTTTGGTACTTCGCCGTCGGATGTCGCTGCCTGGTCCACGTCTCTCTCCCTCGCTCCCTCTCCGCTTTGCCTAATTTTTTTGCCAAATTTCGACAAGTTGGTGCCTATAGTTGAATATTGTGTTTGGCACATATTGTCCATTGATCGTATTTCATGATATGTTTTTTTTTTAAGTTGTACCCCGTTATCTGGCCGATAGGTATTTCATGATATGCAATACTAGCAAGTCTCTCCGCTTGGGAAACCAGTACACAGATCATGTGAAAATATAGGAAGTGAAAAAGGAGACATTCCAGAAACAGAACCAAGCAGAGGGTGATAATTTTTCACTGCAATTGCCGTTACTTCATAATAGTTTATTGTGTACACATGGGCATTCACAAATGTGGAAAAATAAAATTAAGTATTGGTTCACTAATACCGGTAATAATTTTCTACTACAATCAGCAAACACTACCAAGTGTCCTGGGTAGATTCAGCAAAAGAGCTAATCACTTTTCTTCGGGTGGCACGACTTGAACGGAGTAGCAGAGATGTTTACTCCTGAGTTTGCTGTAGCTGTTGTCGAATGTCACCACATCTGTCAAAAGAGAAACGACCGTGGAGAAGATTGCAAAATAAAGCGTCTTTAAATACAGTATATGACATGTGACATGCAGACAGAAATAATTTGAGGTCCTTTTACTTGCACATACACATACTGATATTGCACTTACATTTTCCCTCTTCCAGAGACTGTGTTTGTCCTCGAATCATTGCGTTACTGGAATCCATACGTTGATAGGGAACTACTTCCCTCTCGCCATTAACGTCTAAGAGAGATATCCCAAAAGAAATGTCATGCGATTCGGTTTGGAACATCCAGCTGCCGTTTGGGAAAGAAAAAAAATCATCCAATGATAATTAATCCAATATCATATTAGTTAATAGGTATATTTAACTGTGAGTCACCTGATTCGAGAGCCTGTTTGTATTATGAGATAATCCAACTTCAATTGGTCTCCCTTTCTGATCGTAACCTCTTCCATGGGTTCATCCAAATCATCCGTTTTGTTACGCATGTAGTAAGATTTGGGCACTTCACCTCCCAGTACAATCTGAAAGCGGAAAATGTAAGACGACTGTTGTCCTCAAATGTGTGAAATTAATTTTCCTACCTTGGATGGGCATTTTGGATTGCCATCTGGATCCACCATCGTTCCTCCCCAGTGCTTGGGCAACTGATCTGGATCTATGAATTCCAAGAGAGCTGGAACCCACTTGGTTCGATCCGAATCATAGACAAATATCTTGCTCCTGGTGTACTCATTCATGAAAGGCTTCACCAGGTTAAACACATATGCGAAGAAAGAAGGAGCTGCATGGAAAGATAGTATATTTCACATTGGCCACCCCTATGCTCTGATAAGAGCAGAGAGGATCTTCATCAAAACCTAGTAGGCATGCCTTTCAACTTGGAACTTATCATGAAGCCTAATTATTATAGACGCAATATATTATAATGCACTAGAAACCTCACCATTCACAACAAACAGTCTCTTGAGACACTCGGGGTAATTCTCCTCCATGCTTTTATTTAATCTCATTACCAAGGTATGACCTGGAATGTGAACATTAAAAGCATGACATCAGATACCTACGTGCAATACAATAACTTACCTGGAGGATAAATTGCATTCCGAAACGTCAACCCTTCCAAATCCATGATTAAAATCTGCTGACCAATAAACTTGCCACGCTTTTGGCTTTGCCTGGCCATTTCTCTTCTGCTTTTCTCCGTCATTTGAAGAGAACAACGTGCCATGTCGTCTATTGTAGCAGACTTCGCAAGTCCCACAATGTCCGCGTTTCCACTAGGAGCAATTATGACTGAAAGCAGTAGAGTGAGATCATACACCGATTCACTTGAAAGTACAGTGAAACCCTCGGTGAAGCCTGTATATAATGAATAATTTTTAAAATGCCACACGTAGGGAGGTACAATCACCCAGTACACGTAGGGAGGTTTTACATATATTGGACTTCACATATTACCTGGACATCCTTCCTTGTCAACACCGCATATGCCATGAGCGTAATACTTTCTCAGCACTTCTGGAAGTTCCCATGACTCAATAGTATCGGCGCCAGATTCTTCTCTCCATGCCATTGACTAGTAAATAATATTGTACATGATAACCGTGTGACATATGCTTTAACAGCTTCAAATTAAAGCTAACCTTTCGCAGCATATCCTCCGCTTTCTCGAGGTCAAAGTTCCTTGCTGAAATAAAGTAATATCACATGCAAATTCTAACAAATGCGCTACGTAATTGTAGTGCCAGAGTTCAAAATAATAGTGACCTCTCAACCACTGCAGAAGGTACCCGTCATCGTCCCAAGGCCTTTTAACGTCAGACACCGCATCTCGAAACTGTAAAAAGTGTGTATTACATTCACAAAGTGAAGGTTTGTGTATTGAGTTGTTTACCTTTTCAAGTGCACTCAGCTGTTTGGGACTCAATTCCATCGTGAGGTGACCTCGGCTATTATTCTGAAATCGTAATGAAAACAATAAAACTACATCCGTGTTGTGACGAATAGGAGTCGGTGCTCGCGTGACCAATGATATCTCAAGCCTATCTGATAACTAAATAAATGAAACTTCCTTACTTATGCAAAGAGCATCTAACGACTAAAAATAATATTATGTACCGAGCGATAGTAAATTCATTACCTTTAAAACCAAGAGATTCCGACAACGAAACCAACACCGTGCCAATGAACGACTGGAAATCCTAATACATAGAACTAATGCTAACTCTTGCCCTCAATGCACTCGCACTTTGATAGGAAAGACGTCACCCCGTGCTCCAGATAGCAAAAACAGGACGCAGTATCAGCTTATTGAGCCACTTAAAAACATCGCCTCAGAAGATAGGTGTTAATATTGACTGATAACTTACATAACTTAGGCCTACCTGACTTTAAATGGCTTCCCACAAATCCTTCCAAATCCACTGTGTAAAATAAGTTGACAAGCATATATTTCATGGGGACACTTTATTTGGTATATTGATTATTATTCATGGTGTGGTATCATTTCCAAGGTTAAGATAGTGGGGACACTTCAAGTTGCTGCGAAGTACCGTGTTGATTGGCAATTCAATATCTGCTTGGGAAACCAGTAGGCCTACACATACAGTGAGTGCAGTAAACACGTTCGCTAATCACATTTTTCTGGCGGCACGACTTGAATGGAGTGGTAGAGATGCTTGCTCCTGAGTATGCTGTAGCTGTTGTCGAATGTCACCACATCTGTCAAAAGAGAAGCCACGCATTTACATGTCATGGGATATGCAGACAGCAAGATCGCAATATATTATTACATGGGTTATCATCAGGGTCTGAAAAATTTAGTTAGATTTATATGTGAACTAGTAGACTTTTAAGGTCTTTAACTTGTAGAAACTCAGCATGCCGCACTTACATTTTCCTTCTTCCAGAGATTGTGTTTGTCCTCTAATCATTGCGTTACTGCAATCTATACGTTGACAGGGAACAACTTCCCTCTCGACATTAACATCTAAGATAGATATGCCAAAAGCAATGTCATGTGATTCGGTTTGAACCATCCAACTATCGATTAGAAAAGAAAACACGCAACTAATTAAGCTAAAATAATTAATTAGTACATCATATTTGAAATTGTTAGTCACCTAATTCGAGAGCCTGATTGTGTTATGAAATAATCCAACTTCAATTGGTCGCCCTTTCTGATCATGGCTTCTTCCATGGGCACATCAAAATCACCAGCCTTATTACACAAATAGTATGATTTAGGGACTTCACCTCCCAGTACAATCTGAAAGAAGGGAGAATAAAATGATTGCTGCCTACAAGGGTCGTTCAATTCATTTTCCTACCTTGGATGGGCATTTTGGATTACCGTCTGGATCCACCATCGTTCCTCCCCAGTGCTTGGGCAACTGATCTGGATCTATGAATTCCAAGAGAGCTGGAACCCACTTGGTTCGGTCCGAATCATACATAAAGATCTTGCTCCTGGTGTACTCATTCAAAAAAGGCTTCAACAGGTTAAACACATATGCGCAGAAAGAAGGGGCTGTACGGAGAGATTAATACAATACACTTCACAAAGGACACCTTTGATACAATCAGCCCAAGAAAGGAACTTAAGACCATATGACTACAGTATTATTGACCCAATATTATTATGTACTAGAAACCTTACCATTCACAACGAACATTCTCTTGAGACACTCTGGGTAATTGTCATCCATTTCTTTAATTAATTTTAAAAACAAGGAGTGGCCTGGAATGTGAACATTTAGAAGAATGATTCAGACATCTATAAGTACTGTATTACAATGACTTACCCGCCGGATAAATTGCATTCCGAAACGTCAACCCTTCCGAATCACAGATTACAATCCCTTGACTAACAAACGTGCCACGATTTCGGCTTTGCCTCACCGTTTCTCTTCTGCTTTCTTCCATCAATTGAAGAGAACAACGGCACATGTCGTCTATTGTAGCTGACTTCGCAAGTCCCACAATGTCCGCGTTTCCATTTGGAATAATTATGACTGAAAACAGTATCGCACTTCATATAGTGTCACATTACTTACTGAATTCACTGGTATTCACTTCGACATATTGGACTTACCTGGACATCCTTCCTTGTCAACACCGCATATGCCTTGAGGGAAATACTTTCTCACCACTTCCGGAGGTTCCCACGACTCAATGGTATCTATGCCATGTTCTTCCCTCCATGCCATCGACTAGCAAATATATTGTACCGTGTTAGCCATGTAACGCCTGCTGTTAATTGGTTCAGATTAACACTTACCTTTCGCAACATATTCTCAGCTTTTTCGACGTCAAAGTTCCTTGCTGAAATAATACAGTGCCACATGCAATTATTGCAATTACTTGTATCAGAGTGCAGGGCGCGGTAACCCTTCAAAATATACACGGACCTCTCAACCATTGCAGTAGGTACCCGTCATCGTCACTAGCCATTTTAACATCAGACACTGCATCTCGAAACTGTAAAAAGTGTATATTACATCACAAAGTGAACCTTCGTGTATTGAGTTGTTTACCTTTTCTAATGTACTCAGCTGTTTGGGACTCAATTCCATCTTGAGGTGACCTCGGTTATTATGCTGAAATTGAAATTAAACTATAAAACTACAGGCTTCGCCACACTCTCAGCAACGAAATTCCCAGACCAAACGATTCCAATGAACTCAGTAAGATTTCCAAATATGTATAGAACGAATGTAAAGTTTTGGCCTGTCGCCATTCGCACTTTGATAAGAAGGACACCACCCAGTGATCCACATAGCTAATATTATGACGTAGGATAATGTCATTGACTGTTGAGATATAAAAGCATTTTGACGTTGAGAAAAAGTGACTTAGCAGGTGCAACTAGTTCTAACTCCATCGGCAAATACAATACCACACACAAATTCTAACAAATGCGCTAATTACTTGTGTCAGAGTGCAGGGCACGGTAACACCTTCAAAACTGACCTCGCAACCACTGTAGTAGGTACCCGTCATCGTCACAAGGCTTTTTAGTGTTCGACATTGCATTTCGAAACTGTAAAAAAAAGTGTATATTACATTCACAAAGTGAACCTTCGTGTATTGAGTTGTTGACCTTTTCTAGAGCACTCAGCTGTTTGGGACTGAATTCCATCGTGAGGCGACCTCGGTTATTATGCTGAAATTGAAATGAAAACAATAAAACTCCAAACCCCACATTGTTGTTAGTGGTAAAAATAAATTTTTTTTTTCAAAACTTTTTTTCCTTTGCAGAGAACATTAAGCAAGGACAAAATGTACATGTACAGAAAATGTTTCTGATAAAGATATTCAACATGGCGACTGTCAATATGTGTCAGTCAATATTTGCCAAAGAGTCAAATTGAGTAAATACGATATCAAAGAGAGCAATTGAATCGTTCCCAATTTATCAAGGCGGATCATTAGGAACAACTTTGTTCCTAATGATCCGCCTGTTACATAAGTATTTGAAACTAATTCGTAGATCTTCCCTGTATTTTAACCCTACTATTTTGTGTCGGCACCTTATATAAGTATCACATATTCATGTATATGCTCATGGTAGTAAATGGAGTAGAGAAGAGATTCACTTATCTTAAAAATCAACCCACTCACATTCTCAGCAGCAGCAGCAGCGAATCCTCCATGATTCCAGGGGAATGAAGTATGATTTCCAATATGTATAAAACAAGTGCAAAGATTTGGCCTGTCGCCATTCGCAGTTTGATAAGAAGGACAGCACCCAGTGCTCCAGATAGCTCAAGGACGCAGAATCATCTTATTGAGATATAAAAGCATTTTGACGTTCAGATACGTTCCACATACTATACAATATTATGCCACTCTTCGCGAAGACGCTCATCTCCCTCAAATGTTCCGGATTGTAATCTTCTTGCATCGTACTCAATGCATGCAGCATAATATTATAATTATCAAAGGATGTGTGAAAAAGTAACGTATGAAGAGGAGTAAACATGGTCGCCGGGCACGTTTATTTGCATATTCAGTTGGTAAAATTGATAACGCGCGTTTAGGCAATGGGGAAAGTATAGTCCTGGTTGGTAATTACCTCTCTGCTTGGGAAACCAGTACATAGGCCACGTGGAAAAAGGAAGTGAAAATGAGGAATTCAAACCCACCTCCCCCGAAACAAAAAGGGAAACATTTTTCACTCCAGTGACCTTTATGTACCGTAATAATAATTTATTGTGAACATATGGAGGCGGTTATAAAATAAGATCATACATGTTCAATATTTTTATTAGCTAGGCTACTTTTTTCACTGCAATAAAAGATGTAATTCCTGTATGGGGTCTGGTACAGTACGTAATACCGAAAGACATAATACAGACGGAAAAAATTCCCGACAGCTTTATTACCGAAAATATACATCCCCGACACCTCCTTAATAACTACACACACTAACGTCTCGTACCCCTTAAAGGGACACACCACTCAAAATACAAGTTGGGTTCTAAAAATCGTGCAAAAAATCCTGATTCCGAGGGTATAAGCAGTTTTTCTTAGAGACGAACGGTAAGGCCAGTGTGAAAGCTGAAAGTGTGTCGTTCGAAAACCGCGCGCGGGGCAGGTGGGCGCAGGTGGCGACGCCACCACACTCGAACCGGGCGGAACTAGAGAAAGAATCCTGGCGCGGCCAGGGTCCCCTACATGGTTGCCTCCCCACCCTAACTGTCTAACTGTCTAGGTGGGGGAGGCACTCATGTAGGTGACCCTGGGCGCGGCATGCCCACTATACTTCTCTGGTTTGCCGCGAGTTGCTGTTGTATCGCCCTTCTTAGCAGACGACGTGTGTAGATATATTATTTTCCGTGTTACCGTTGGGCGTAGGAAAAAACCGATTGCACATTCGGAATCAGGATTTTTTGCCCGATTTTTAGAACCCAACTTGTATTTTGAGTGGAGTGTCCCTTTAAACACATTTCCTTTACATCTTCAGTTCCATTGCTTTATTTTCTTTCACTCCCTCTTATTCTTATTCACATCTTCGTGTTATGTATGCCATGGCCGTCAAAAATGTCATTTCATCTCGATTATCAATTACATTGTTTATACGCATCTCCCTCTTTGCATCCCTTATCTTTCCCTTTCCGTGGTTCCCCTTTCATTATTTGCTCCATTTCATTGGCCGCACTCTTCTGTTCCTTCTTAATTTCCTCCAAAAAGTAGTTTCTTCATACCGCCCCAATACATATTTTCTTCCCGGAATCTGTTTTATCCGGTTGTACTACAGGGTGTAAATGAATTCTACCGACAAACTTCTCGGGGTGATAGAGGGGACCAAGACAAACATTTTTGACATAGGAAACTGTGTCCGGAAACGCCATCTAGAGGGGGTTCCTAGACGAGGAACGGGTGCACTCAGACGCGTCACGCGAGAGGCGCAAGTCGAGCGGACCGTTTTGTTGATAGATGGCGCGCAGTTGTTGCCAGGTTATGGCGTATCGCGTCGTTGTAAGTAAACAACAACACGATACGCCATAAAACCTGGCAACAACAGAACCGCTGTTGGCTATCCCAAAGAGTTCTGCTATTATATAATATAATACCTAGAGGAGGTACTCCCTATACTTTTCCATTAGACAGGCTGAGGCAGCCGCCATCTTGTTGAAGGTCATATTGTTGTTCTAACAGTTGTCTAGCAACTGGGACAACCAATAATGACAACTGGGCGACAATGAGTTCAATAATGTCAGGCGTCCGCCATCTTGTTGGAGGTCATATTGTTGCCTGCATTGTTGCCTGCCTCACATTTCAGCCCGAGTGCCTCCTCTAGGTGTATCTAATACATATTTCCAGACCTATATCTGTCTGTCTGTCTCTCTGTCTGTCACCTAAACAGATCGATACGGAGGCCTCCACATATGCCCCATGG